>QPKB01000012.1:33641013-33800415 GCA_003546025.1 Camphora micrantha | reverse complement strand
ACTGGATTGTTTGGTATGCTTAGACCAAGTGAAAAATTACTGGTATCAGAGCTCATATGAGCTGGTTCCAAAGCCACATATCAGATATTACAAACTATATGTCATCTTTCTGGTGTGATTTTGACTTAATTTAGTGCCTTTATCAGTGACACTTACAAATATGTGTTACTATAGCTTCACTAGGTTGAGATAACAATACACACACGCAGAGAGAGAGAGAGAGAGAGAGAGAGAGAGAGAGAGAGAGAGAGAGAGAGAGAGAGAGAGAGAGAGAGAGAGCTGTAATCTGAAATCTGATTCAATGATCCAAATTGCTCAAATCACATGCCTTTCTATGCGTGGGCTGTTATAATGTGTAATGAGAGAAGGAAGAAAGAGACGAGAGTTGGAGAGAAACTGATACCTCAATGGGAGGATCGTCTGTCTATTTATAATCTCATTATACCCTAATCAAGGGCTTTAAACATGCTAATCAATACAATCAAAACAATGAATAACTCAATCTCCTAATTTGTACAAGGAAGTAATATGAGATAAATCAACAACATAATCTAACACTGAATCCCACACGTGGGATTTTATATACAATTGTGTACAGGCCTTGATGGGCTGGGCCTAAGTGGGCCTAAGCCACACTATCTTCTACACTCCCCCTCAAATTGATGTAGTAATGCACAAAGTAACAATTTGTTTGTGAGATAATGATGGCGCGGTTTGGGAAGTGCTTTTGTGAAGATATCCGCCAACTGGTTATGAGTAGAGACATGAGGCAAAGTTATCTTCTCAGTGACAACATGTTGACAGATGAAGTGACAATCAATCTCAATGTGCTTCATCCGTTCATGAAAGAGTGGATTGTAGCAATTCTAGTAGCGCAGGTATTGTCCCCATGAAGAGGTGTAGAACTACCAACAATGACACCGAATTCACAGAGAAGACGGCGTAGCCAGATGATTTCAGCGCCGGTGGACGACATCGCCTAATATTCGGCTTCACCAGAAGACTTTGACACGGTGGTTTGCTTTTTGCACTTCCACAAAATCAGAGATTCCTTAAGAAACATACACTAGCCAGTGGTAGATCGTCGTGAATCAGGGCAACCATCCCAATCGGCATCCGCATAAACTGATAATTGCAGAGAAGTACTAGAAGGGTAGAAGAGACCATACGTAAGAGTGCCCTTAACATAACGGAGTATGCGCAAAGCAGCAGCATGGTGGGGTTTGTGAGGATTGCTCACAAACTGGCTAACCGTATGAACTGCATGAGAAATATCAGGCCGAGTCATAGTTAAGTAGAGCAAACTACCAATTATCCACCAGAAAACAGCGAGATCATCTAGGGGAGGGCCATCCTCTGTACTGAGTTTGTTGTTGAATTCCATGAGCGCATCAAAGGTGTGAGCATCGTCAAGTCTCGCCGAGGTGATCAAATCGGTAACATATTTGCGCTGATGGACCCGAATGCCTGATTTGGTACGCAAAAACTCAAGCCCCAGAAAGTAGGCGAGAGGACCAAGATCCTTCATTCGGAAGTGGCGAGTGAGATGGTGTTTGTGATCCGTAATGCCGGCAAGGTCATTGCCATTAATAATCATATCATTAACATAGACCAAAAGGAATGTGTAGCCATTCGGTGTCCATCTAAGAAATAGTGAACTATCAGAATCATTTTGACGAATTCCAGCTTGAAGAATTGCTACCCGGAATTTATCAAACCAAGCCCTGGGAGCCTGCTTAAGGCCATAAAGAGATTTTCGCAACTTACAAACATGCTGAGGAGGACAAGCATATCCCGGAGGAGGTTTTAAGCAGACAGTCTCTTTCAAATCGCCATGAAGAAAAAGCATGTTTGACATCCATTTGCCATAGAGGCCAGTTGCGGGCTGCAGCGACACAAAGAAGAGTACGAACGGTGGTCATTTTTGCCACTGGTGCAAATGTCTCCTCATAGTCAATTCCATACTCATCCTTGTAACCATGCGCAACCAATCTGGCTTCGTAGCGATCAAGACTCCCATCAGAGTTACCTTTTACAGTGTAGGCCCATTTACTGCCAATCACAGAGGCTCTTTCAGGATTCGGTACCAAGTCCCATGTTTGTTTTGCTTCAAGAGCGAGCAATTCCTCATTCATAGCATCCTACCAGTAAGCGATCTTTGAGGCCTGTGAATGAGGTGGGAATAGGAGCACTATCTAGAGAGGAAAAGCAAGAAATCCGTAACGGTTAGGGGTAACGGAAAGACGACTAGAGCGTCGCGGAGATATATTATCAAAAGGAGCATTATTACTTGCTGGTTCAGTAGGTGGCACTGGGAAAGGATTAGGAGAGGGAGCCACCATAGGAGGGACCGTGTTACGCCGAACATAGACTTTGGGAAGAGATGATGGAGAAGTAGATTCCTGGAATTGTGTCAAATAGGACACAGCAATAGGATGATGATCTAAGCGTAAGGAAAAGAAAGGAATCTGTTCCAAGAAGATCACATTACGAGATATGCGCATGTGTTTCTCGAACTGATTATAACACAAAAAACCTTTGTGTTCATTACTGTAGCCAAGAAAAATGCATTTGGCAGCCCGTGGTGATAACTTACTGCGCTCGGTAGTAGGAAGATGAACAAAACACAAGCAAATGAAGACACGTAAGTGAGAGCATGAAGGGGTATGACTAAAGAGAACTCCGTAAGGAGTAGTCTTTCCTATAACAGTGCTAGGAAGACGGTTGATAAGATACATAATAGTCTGTGCAGCATCACACCAAAATTTGGGAGGGACTAAGGATGTAATTAAAAGAGTGCGAACAGTTTCAAGAATATGTCTATTCTTTCTTTCCGCAATCCCATTTTGCGGAGGAGTATGTGGACAAGATTTTTGGTGAAGAATGCCTTTATCAGGAAGGCAGAGAAATCATGAGATATGTATTCTCCACCGAAATATGATCTAAGAATGGTCATCGATAATTGGGTTTGGACCATGTTATAAAATTTTTGAAAAATGGAGAAGATTTCATATTTCAAGCGCATAAAGTATCCAAGTATAACAAGAATGGTCATCGATAAAGGTCACATAGTACTTAAATCCCGTCCTACTCAAGGTAGGAGCATTTCCCCAAACATCATAATGAATAATGTCAAATGATGCCAATGCACGAGAATTATGAACAGAAAAAGGAAAAATGTGACTCTTACTTAAGCAACAAGTTTCACACTTTGATTGAGATAAAGAAGACATTATTTTATTATCAGTAATAGAATCCAAACAACCAATCTTAAATAAGGAAATCAAATGGGCATTGTTCACGTGACCAAGACATTTATGCCAAACAGTCCACAATTTATTGAAATTATTAGGAGAAGAGGCAAGGAAAGAATGATATCCAATGTCCAGCAAAAATAGGTGTCCATGTTTACTCCCCGTCGCGATCACCTTCTCAGATTGTCTCTCATGTATAACACAACCAGAGGAAGAAAAGTGAACAAGATAGCCATAATCAATAAGTTGTCCTACAGAAAGTAAATTGGCTGATAATTTAGGAACAAAGTAAACATTGGGAAGGGTAATGGGCTGGCCAGAGACACTAGATAAAGTAATGGTACCAACTCCAGAAATGAGTAGTTGATCACTAATAGCAGTGGTTATTTTCTCTTTTCCAAGGTAAGGGTGGGAATTTGTAAAGCTATGTTCTATAGATGTCATGTGGTTTGAGGCTGCTGAATCTACAAACCATGTGGATGAGGTGATCGGAGAAGAAAGAGATGCAGAGGAATGAAAGGGAGAAAAAGCTATAGAGGAATGAGTTTGATACCGACCACCAGAAAAGCCCATAGATGCATGTGCGGAGGTGATTGTGCTTTGAATCAGTTCTTGAATTTGAGTAGGAGTCATGGATATAGCCCCGGAGGAAGTGCTTCCTGTATTAGATAAGGGTGCTTGAGCCTAAAAAACAGCTGGAATATTATGTCTTGGCATATTGGAGGCTGTGTTTCATTCCGTCGCTGTAGGCTGCGACAGTCATCAATAAGATGACCGGACCGTTTGCAATATTTGCAAACCAATTTCTTGCGGCATTTTTTGGCAATATGACCAAAGCCTTTACATTCATAACATTGAGTTAGCTTTGGATTTGGGGTTGCCAGAAGAGCCGATTCAGCAAGAAGAGGCGCAAGGATAGCTTTTGGTTCTTCCAGAATAGTACGCTGCGAGGTGAGACGAAGTTCTTCATGAAGGACTTCTTGAAAGCAGGTATCAAGATTCGCAGAATTTTCTCTATTCATGAGGGCAGACCGGACATATTCAAATTTTGGTTGTAGATTCGTAAGAAATTGGCTAATGTGAGTTTCTTCTTGTAACTGGAGAGCCGCAGATAGAAAGCCAGAAGAGACTGTTTAGATCAACATGGAATCCCTTTCAGTCCATAAGGTGAGGAAACCATTAAAGTATTCCTGCACCGATTTATCCCCTTGATTATATTTAGCAATTTCACTATTCAAGTGAAACTTCCGGGCCTTATTGGTTTGATGATAGACTTTCTTGAGATGAGCCCACATAGCAGCTGCGGTAGTGTAGGCTTGAAAAGCCACATTAAGAGATGGATCAATGGAATTAAGGATCCAAGTGACTAGTTTAGCATTTTCTTTGAACCAGGTGGGTAAGATTTTTGAGTCAATGGTACTTGTCGTCTGAGGCTTAGTAATCGATCCATCAAGATAACCAAAAAGCCCTTGTCCTTCAACAAAGTTATTTAAATGGAAAGACCAGGACATATAATTTTGCCTGCTAAATTTGATTGGGATAACATCATACTTATCCATTGCAGAATACGATAGAAGAAGGTCAATAGAGAGCAGCAACACAACCATTCAGGAGTGGGTAAAGAAGAGAACAGCCCATAGCAGCACAAGAAGGTTAGAAACAGCCTACAGATAACTTGATAACCAGTAACATAAGTGGTAGAGGCTTCTAATCAGAAACAACACACAAAAGAGTGCAATTTTGGCACTAAATCAGTCTAGATGAACTGGAAAAAGAAGGTAAGATCCTTGCGTGGGTCCCACAGATGTATCTGATTGGTGATCAGATCAGTAACTAGAGACCAGTATCCAATTTCCTTTCCAGCAGTACAAGTCTCATCCAGATCCGTTTAGAATCAAGGATTTTGTGCGGCTGTGAAGAAAACTAAAAAAGGTGAATAATCACAACATGGATCAAAACACCTAACTCTGATCTCTGAAAAATGCTGAAAAAATCTCCAAAAAGACAAGGAGAGGTGGGCGACCAAGGCTCGAGGGAGACTTGTGGATTTTGTGATGATCGCAGGTGGGCCACTATGAACACGATGATGAAACAATAGGTTTTCACCTACGTTTTGCTTCCAAAAAGCACAGATCCTTGATCTGTGTTGCTCTGATGATGTAGATGAGATCTCCAAGGTATTATGGCTCTAATACCTTGTTATAATGTGTAATGAGAGAAGGAAGAAGGATACGAAAGTTGGAGAGAAACTGATACCTTAATGGGAGGATCGTCTGTCTATTTATTATCTCATTATACCCTAGTCAAGGGCTCTAAACATGCTAATCAATACAATCAGAATAATGAATAAATCAATCTCCTAATCTATACAAGGAAGTAATATGAGAGAAATCAGCAACATAATCTACACTGAATCCCACACGTGGGATTTTATATACAACTGTGTATAGGCCTTGATGGGTTGGGCCTAAGTGGGCCTAAGCCACACTGTCTTCTACATGGGCACTGTCCCAAATTATGCTCATTGAAGCTATACACACAATGTGGAATCGAGGGGTAGCTTAGTTGGACTAGGACCATGATTTGCTCTAGGAGGTTGAGGGTTCGAAACTGCGCTAACACACTGGGCCACAGGTGATTTACCCGGCTTCCCATGGGCCCGTAAGTATTAGTCCGGCCCCAAGGGCTGGGACACCATCTGTTATAAAAAATAAAATAAAATTATGTGAAACATATAGTTAGATATATATTTTTACTTATCATCAATCTAACGGTGCAGATCAATCTGACTAGAGTGAAATTTGGGATAGTACTTGCACATGGGAGGCATTTAATTTGAACAAATTCCATAAAAAAAAAGTGGAAACAACGAGGGTTAAATCATACTACAGCTGATTTCAGCATCACATGATCATATCTCATATATATGGCATACACGATACATGGGGAACACTATTGTAAAATTTAATCCATCCATCATTTATTTTTCATGGGTTTCTGTAGATTTGAAGCCTGCTAATGTATGATTTCTAAGCTATCAACACTACCCTCATGCCCACTTTTAACTGACAGGCAACATATTCTCCAGATTGTTTGTTCAAATTAAGAGGTGACCCGTGCAAACCGGCCTTTAATTCACTTACATTATGCAAATTATTGGCCATGTTAAGCTGATTTGAAACACAAGCAAAACATGCAAGCAACCATTCCATGTGGTCTGAAGTTGTGAAGAGACAGCATTTCACTTTTTTGTTGGCCCCTTCAAAGCTAGGACGTCCACAGATAAAGGAGAAGGCTTGGATGTGATAAGATATCTGATGAAATTGGAACAATATATAGAAAGGCAAACACAAGTAGATGTGGAACCCACTTCTTGGAATCATCATTATTAAAGCCTTGTCCCAAGAAAAAAATCTTTAGATTTAGCTAACTCTATCAGGATAAGCACAGAGTATTAATATGGAATTCCCATTTACATTAAAGTTGTTGGTACAAAAGTATGTTTATGTACATTCCCAAAAGATGTGATCATGAACTCCATCATAGGTCCGATGCTCTAAAGTACATCGTCTGCAGTCCATTCGACTAGTTCTTGTGGCTCCTCCTCAGCTACCTCCTCCTCTGGGATAAAGGCGGGGATGTTGTCACCTATAGCACCGAGTTATAGAGGGTCAGACACGACAGTCTGACAAGATACTCAATAAAAATGGCATATCATGTCAGCATAAACAACGAATATAAAGATAGGTAATCATGTGAAGCAATAATGGTTCAACTGTGCAGATCATGTTGGAATTGAATAATAACAGAATCAATTACAAGATAAGCAATAATACTATCAAACTGAGCATAATACATGTGGCATGATGCAATGTCATGAAATGCAGTTGAACACCATGGTAGAATGGTGACCACGGACAGGCCGAGGTCTCATGACAAGTTGGCAAGCAAAATTCCTATCACACGGCAGCAATGCAACATACCCGTGGAAGGCTAGCAAGATCCCATCCACAGTAGCTCTGCGGCGTAGCTGTGGAGGCTAACATGCTTGATTCATGATACGAGCATGTGTAAATCCAGTTAAGTGTAATACACAAGTCCAGGGGTCCGTATCGAGTCAAATGTAAGGCGAGTAAGATGATGGGGCAAGACTAATACGGGGTAACAGGTTAGTACGGATGATCGAGGTACATTAGTAAGACCGCGTATGCAAGACTAGAGTAAATTAGAGAAAGCCGGGCTAAACTAGTCTTGACTAGAGTGATTGATCAAAACAAGGCTAGACATGTGTAAATCCAGGTAAGTGTAATACACAAGTCCAGGGGTCTGTATCGAGTCAAATGTAAGGCGAGTAAGATGATGGGGCAAGATTAATACGGGGTGACAGGTTAGTACGGATGATCGAGGTACATTAGTAGGACCGTGTATGCAGGACTAGAGTAAATTAGAGAAAGCCGGGCTAAACTAGTCTTGACTAGAGTGATTGATCAAAACAAGGCTAGTCTAAATTAAACGAGTAAAATGGCCATTTTCCCTAAGTTCAAACGGACATCATTTCGGCTGGAAATTGATGTCCGGAAACAAAAAGTCAAAGGGGATCGGACCATCTTGGAGGTTGCCTTTGGCCACAGTGCCGGCTCCCAACCATGTGTCAATGATCATGTCCGTCCAGCGCCTAGTAATGGTACCAGAGTACATGTCTCCGAAGGACCGGACTCAACAATCGAACCATGCTACACTAAGGTCGGGTAAGTCTAGGGTCGGATATGGGTACGTACTACACAATAATAGGACACATACTGCATATGACGGGTGTTCATGCTCCGTGCATGGAAATACACATAAGAGTGGTGCCGTGATTGATTCGCACCAAGTTACCAGTCAAGGAACCATTACTAGTCCTTAATTCCATTTATAGATCGCTGTTGGCAGATCACGCATAGCTATTCCTCACTATGCACCACTTACAGTTCAATGCCTTGGACATATTCCACTTGGTGCTTGATGAGGAGTTGGCCTCCAACTCAAGGTTACATACACAAGATGTAGTATGCGTGTACAAGTCATTAGTCAAGGTCTAGGGATGCGAACCCGGTCCATAACACTCTTAGAAAGGTCCAAGTTCAGGTTTCATAAAGGGTTAGGGTCCAAGGCACTCGCCAAGTCCTAAGGTGCAAGGTTCTAGTCCAAAGAACCCATGATTAAGGCCTACCAATTGGTCCCAAGCTTAGGCAAATTCCAAGCCTAAATTAGGTTAATTAATCCATTAATTATCTATAGAAGTGCGCAAGGTATTTGGGGTAAAAAACCCACTCAAAAAGGGCCAAATAGTGCCTTACAGGGTCCCATCGGACATGGCCCCTGATCTGGTCGGACATGGGCCAAAATAGGGCTCCATGTCCGACCAAAACATAATCTGTTCGGACATGGGGTCACAGTTAGCCGTGGCCTGTCAGGTGGGTCTTGGACATAGGGCATCCGAGACCATCTTCTTCCAAGTTTCAGCCCCTTGATGGATCTTTTGAGGATCTTTTGGACACATTTTTAGGAGTTATTATGCATCAAATCCCCCATCAATTAGTCCTCATAAACAAGATTCCACCAAAATCTAAACCAATTACACGTCACAAGAGAGGAAATTGCATGAATTTGACAAGGGCTGTGCGTGCATGCTATGGTTGGTTTTGTGGCTCCTAATTACACATTCTGATCCCAGCACAGAGTAGAGGAACAACCTCTCACAGAAAATATCCCCAAACACAGCCAATATTACCCTAGAAGATCAAAACAAAGGCAAGGCATGGAGTGAGCTTCTACCAATGGAGATAATGGAAGGTAATGGCCCTAGGAGCTCACCCAAACCAGGGAAGGAAACCCTCACCTCTACAGTGGATAACTGAGCTGGAGAAGGTTGTTGGAGGTCGTCCCACAGGCGGATAAGTGAGAAAAGGTATGGGTAGAGAGAGGAGAGACGTGCGGTCAACGTGGCGGTGTCGGAAATGCGATCGGAGGTCAGGAAACCCACATGCAATGGCTCAGAAGCTCAAATGGAGAAGAGGAGTGAGAACGATGGAGAAATGAAATGGAAGGGAAGATGGATGATGAGAAATTACAAGTCTGCCCTTATTAAGTGAGTTGGCTTGTAGGGCTAAAACGAGGGTCTCCAGGGCATCGAAAGGGTCTGGTGTCTTCATGAGAAATTTTAGGAAATTAAAAGATCTTTCCAACAAACCCAGAATTAGAATTTTTCGACGCTCCTAGCGAAAAATGCGTATTTTGCCAGTATGACGGTAATAACCTGATTTTGCCCTTATTGAGTTGGCTTGTTGGGCTAAAATGAGGGTCTCCAGGGCATCGAAAGGGTCTAGTGTCTTCATTAGAATTTCAGGAAATTAAAAGATCTTTCCAACAGACCCGGAATCAGAATTTTCCGACGCTCCTAGCAAAAAATGCGTATTTTACTGGTATGACGGTAATAACCCGATTTTGCCCCTATTAAGTGAGTTGGCTTGTTGGGCTAAAACGAGGGTCTCCAGGGTATCGAAAGGGTCTGGTGTCTTCACTAGAATTTCAAGAAATTAAAAGTTCTTTCCAACAAATCCAAAATCAGAATTTTTTGACGCTCCTAGTGAAAAACGCGTATTTTGCCGGTATGACAACAATAACCCGATTTTGGCGAAAACAGCGAAACGAAGGGTTTCGAGACCTCGGATGGACTCGGTTCGAATAAGAAAGTTGTCCGGAATAACGCTAATCTTATATTGAACTTAACTTGAGAATTTTATGAAATCCCTAAAATACCCCTGATTTGCCAGGTAGCTCGCCAGTTAGCCCATTAAGGCACCTAACGGGGTCAAACCATAGTTATTAATTTCGTACCATTTCGGCCGAAATGGCCGAAATGTTTTGTGTTGGTCAAGTGGCCGAAACGAAATTTCACTGAAAACTTTTCGATTTAAATTTCGGTCAATCTCGGCTGAAATTCAAGATTTCAGCGTATTTCGGCCGAAATTCGGGATTTCGGCCGAAATGGTATTTTTCTTAACTAATTTTTTTTTTACCTTTTTCTACACATATATGTTTTTTAACCACAATTACTTAGTGTTAACCCTTAATTAAGAATCTGGGTCTTGCAATTATTGCTCAGATACCAAGTTAAAATGTTAACCAGTGAATAGATCTTGGGTTTCCTATCAGTTGGCTATAGTGAAATTAGAGTAGGAAGAGATTGAGAGATGATAAGAGGAGAATGAGGGGGAATGAGAGAATGATCCTACCCTAAGGATAAGATGACCATGTCTTTTTATTATTACTTATTTTGACTTTTTACATATAAGTCCTTGAACTCCTACAAGTTACATCAAGGTCCCTACATAAAGAAAATTACATATAATTTATAATATCCTATAGGTTTTTAAATGCCCCTCACTCTTTTTAGAGTAGTTGTTTGCTATTACAAGGTCAAATGCTAATGCAAATTCCAAGATAGTGTCCATTCCTCCATGCACTCTCTTACACCCTTTACTATTCTTTCCTACATGTCAATTTAAGTACCCTCCTAGGAAATTTTTTTTGCTAGCTGGGAGTTTTCGTGTTAAACAATCCATGTCCTCCTGAAATTGCCTCTTAATACTTTCATCTAATCCTGCTTGGGGTGCACAGGCACTAATGATATGAATTATAGGCTCCTTTAACACTAAGTCTAACACCCAACCTCTTTGCCCCCCTACAGTCTTTTCTTTTAAATCCTTATCTACTATGACACCTACTCCATCTTTTAAGTCCCTTTGCCATGCGTTGTTTATGACGGGGAACAACCTTGCATGATCATATTTTTTTTTCTCAGGATTCATGTTTGGGCTGTGACAAGTTTTACGCTGGTTGTCAACCTACCTAGTGCAAACCCCCCCGCCCCACCCGCCCCCCCTTCCCTCCTCCTTTATTGGGGCTTGGGACCATCAGTAAAACTAGCCAAGTTCTTTTATGAAGAGATGAATTATTGAAACTTGGGAAGAGTGGGGTGTGTTAGTGATATTGCATAAGTGGGCCATCAATTACTCAGGTTTGGTTGTCAAAAGATGCTGGTTGTGGACGTTTTTTGCCCACCATGTTACTCTATGGACCAGGTAATCTCAGCTTCTATTGGATTTGTGGAGTTAAATGCAAGGGACTATAAGGTGGCTATCTTTGTTTTTGGAGCTTCTTGTTGGAGGGGAGGTTTCCTTTTGTTAAGTGCTAGATGCATTATACAATTGTTTTTCCATCTTTACTCAATGAAGCTGTTACATTTCATGTAGAAAATAAATGCATAAGAAGCTAGCCTCTAATTCTTTCATGTTCAGCATCCTTTGCCAAGGACATGGGCTGGAAGCTTGTCCCCAGCTAACTCAGTTCAAACAATGGAAATGTTTCAGTAGAGAAGTAATTGTGTTGGCTTGAAATTGATCGAGTCGTAGTGGGTCTGAACTCAAACATTTTCAATGGCAGTGCAACCTTGCACTCAGAAATTACTTTTGAAACCCATGGTTCTATCTATTGTTCCTGTGTATTTGGGGTGTGTAGTGGAACCGGGAAATAGATCAGGGTGTATTCTGAGTTCGCTAATTATATATAAACCTCTGTATAATGATGCCTATGTTCAGGCACATTTATGCAAGACCAAAGACATTCATCTAGTGGATGGATTGTACATGTGCCTTGGTCATTAAAGCTATTCCACTCATCAGTTGGGCTACATGTACATTGGATAAATGTACTTGTTTGTTTTTCTTTACATGTGGTGCACCTGATAGCACATAGACATTGTTGGGCTGGGCACAATGCATCTGTCATGTAATGAACATCTTATCATGTATGTGTTGCCGGTTGATGTCTGTGTCCTGTCTTAGATTATAGTAGGCATCAGTGTAATAAGTTGAATGCTTGTGATGTTACCTATTAAACTTTTTGGGGGCAATAGCAATCTGATTATATGCTGCCACTGTTTATATCGTCTGATGTTTTGCCAATGTGGTGATAATGATCAGGTTTTCACACGGATGACTCCATACAGCTTAGGGAGGGCAGCATGTGTCTGTCGAAAATGGAGATATACTATTCGCAATCCCATGTTTTGGCGTAGTGCTTGTTTAAAAACATGGCAGGTAAAAGTTCAATCTTATGCATAAAATTCTTAGTCCTGGATTTCCATTTGCATCTAAGCTTAGTCATACACCTGCTTGTGTAGATGTCTGGAGCAGTGGAAAATTATAGGATTGTCCAATCTAGATATGATGGATCATGGAGGAAAATGTGGCTTTTGAGGCCAAGGCTCCGCACTGATGGTAAGATTCACTATTCTATGAATTATATTTTCTTGGCCTACATTCTTAAGCTTTAGTGCACGGTTTGACTCTTTTTGTCTCACGATTGATTTTAGATCTTAAAATCACATCATAATTTACTAGTATTCATATACTTATCATATGCAGGTTCTCCATATGATCAAGTAACGAAAGAAACTAAGTTAAGCGGATCAACTTTACAAGATTAAGTTCATTTTTGTATAGATTTTTTGAAATTGTGAGGGGAATAATTCTGTAAGCTTGGTTGTACAGTATGTGTTTCATATGCTGTACAACTCAGAACTTTTTGTATCTTTCTTTTATTAATGTTACTTTTCGCCCTGTCTTCAAAAACTACAAGAGGGTTGCAGCACCCACCCTTTCCCTACCTCATTTTTACTGTCAAACTTGAATTGCCCACTGGATTATTTTTGTATCTTTCTTTTATTAATGCTACTTTTTGCCCCGTCTTCAAAAACTACAACAGGGTAGCAGCACCCACCCTTTCCCTACCACATTTCTACTGTCAGAACTTGAATAGCCCACTGGATTAGTTTCACGTATCCTTGACGAAAATTTTGAATCATGCATTTATTAGACATGGTTAATGTTGTTTTCCCCATGAAGTAATTTTGATTTTTCCTTTTTGCTGAAGCTAGGGCTTGAGTTGCTTGCTATGTGTCAACCTTGCATATTTTGATGTGATTTAAGGCCCACTCTTTTTTTTTTTTTCCTGGCTTCAGGCTGAATATTCATTTAGGGCTCATAGTTTGCTCTCAGGACAAAGATTTCAGTCCTGACAAATTCTGATTGTGCTGGAGAGAACTCTTATCTGCTTGAAGGGTTGAGATCTGGTGGCCTGCCTTGTAGTATCACAAGGCTAGCTTTCCAGAATCCTTCCCAGTGGGTGAGGCTTGGGACCATCATTAATCACCGGCTGAGCTTCGACAAGCATTTGGTCAGCCTGACCTACCCTAAAACTATCGAGTAAGTCTTGGTCCCGAGTCATTAATCCATGTGCCGAGGTTGGACAAACCTTTCGCTCAGCATGACCTAGCTTTGCTGCTTGTATTGTTCTCTGTTGAATGAATTTACTCATGTTGCCATTACATAAGTATTTCATGTTTTAATTATGTAGTAGTTTCTAATCATCTCATTACTTCAGTGAATATTTGATATTATTATATTTGTTGCACTAATTCATAGTTCATATAATGTAAAATCGTTTGCTGTCTTCACTTTTTTCTGACTGGTAGTTTTCTTTCATCTATCCCCTCTTTCATTTATTGTGTTTGTATGATCCTGACACTAGTTTTCATGTATCAGGTATTTATGTTAGTAGGAACACATACATTCGTGTTGGAGTTGCAGAGTGGAAGGTTACCAACCCTGTGCATGTGGTATGCACATTCTCATTATATTGACTAATGGTGGTGGCCTTTACACAGCTACTACCACATTTTGTCATGTTGACTTGCATTTCATAGGAAATTAGTCGATTACTAATCTGTCTGTTGTATGGAAAAGTAATGCATGACTCCTCTCCAAGTTTAGGGCACACAAAAAGGCTCAAATCCCAAGATTGTGGTTTGAGGCACAATGACTTTGAGCCCCATATTCTTTGTCGTTGTACCTCATGTGGCACTTGTTGGCATGCAAAAACAATCATGTGGTTCCCCAAGCGCATGTCAAATTTGACCCAATTCAGGTCCATTTAGGTCTTATTTTGATCTGTTTAGCTTTACTTATGTTTTCCTATGAAAATTGGCCCAAATGATCAATTGATCAAATTTTGGTGGCATGCTTAAAGGTGGACCCTTCAAAAATCAGATCATGATCCGTGGACATCCAGTGTCTTAAAGTCATGCCATTGATGGCTGGTATTGCAAGGAAGAAAACACATTTCCTTTTGTTGAAATCCGAGTTTGGATGAAGCTGTGCAAGCTGAAATAGCAAATCCATCATAATGTGGACCCTGCAAAATGAGATGATTTTCCGGGCCTGTGTAATATCTCAAATCCACACCATTGGATAGCCATTATCACAACGAGAAGAATGCCTTCTGTTTCATCAAATTCCGAGCCCATATGTAGTTATGCTAGCCGAAAAAAGTTAAAGTACAATATATGGGTTACCAATACCACCAAGTGGGTCCCACCCAAGGGCCCACCCTGCCATGCAATTAGGCTAAATGCCTTTTGTTTCATCAAATTCCGAACCCATATGTAGTCATGCTAGTCGAAACAAATTCAAGTACGATATATGGGTTCCCAATACAGTGATGCACGGATACTTCAAAATGGGCAACGTATCGTGTCGTATCGTATCCAATACTTTGCTTTTTATGTGTAAAATCTGCTTATCTGCCGTGTCTACGGCGTGTCCTCGTCGTATCCATGCCGTATCTGTGCATCATAGTCCCAATACCACCAAGTGGGTCCCACCCTGCCATGCAATTAGGTCTATTTAGCAGCCACATGGTGACAAGTCATCGTGACATGGGATCCCAAGCCAATAATGCGGTCAGTGTCATCACTTGAGCCTACATGGCTCACACCTAGCCTAACTAAATGTAAAAAAAAACTTGGCCTACATGGCGCCAACTTAAGCTAACCAAACATTGTTCTCCATGCGTGGCCAACTGTAACTTTGGGATAGGAACAATAGCTTCTGTTCTTGGCCTGGATGACCAGCCCAAGGAGAGTCATGCATATCTCTCAACAATTCTTTCTGCAACCCTCCAGTCAGCGGCACATAGGGATGGCAGCCTTTGGCATAGAGGACACCTTCCTCTACCCAAAACTTCCTAGTGATGCCATCAGTAACTTGTTTCAGCAATCTGACAGTCACCTGGTCCTGTGCTATTTCAGCCTTGATTCGATCCAGCATTGCTCCTTCAATTCGCACCATTGAGTTGACAAAGGATTTTGCACCAACATTTTGACTCAAGGCATTTGTAACAATGTTGCTTTTGCCAGTTTAATACTTCAGTTTCATGTCAAATTCTGCTAGAAAGTCCTGTCATCGAGCTTGTTTTGGTGTTAGTTTCTTCCATGTGGTGAAGAAATTGTTCATTGAGTTATCAGTCCGCACAATGAATTTTGCGCCTAGCAAAAAGTGCCTCCATGTTCGAATACTGTGCACCACAACGGTCATCTCTTTCTCATGAGTGGCGTAACGCTGCTCTGCATTATTCGATTTTCAGCTTTCAAAGGCAGCCGGTTGTCCATCATGTAGTAGCACCCCACCAAGTGCTCTATCTGAGGCATTTGTGTGTACTTTGAGGGGCCCTTCGAAGTCTGACAATTAGCCCTTCAAAGTCTGCCAGTCTAACATTAGTTTTGAAGACACAAGGTGCTTCAACCGACCAGTCTAACATTAGTTTTGAAGACACAAGGTGCTTCAACCGACCAGTCTAACATTAGTTTTGAAGACACAAGGTGCTTCAACTGATCAAAGCACTCTTGGCACTTAAAAGACCAAAATTTTGGCCTATCCTTCTTTAAAAGATCTGTCAGCAAAACAACTTTTTGTGAGTAACCTTCTATGAAGTGCTTGTGGTATTTTGCTAACCCCAAAATGACCTGCGTTTAGTCACTTTTGTGGGTGTGTGCCAACGTACATTCGCCTGCATTTTCTTTGGGTCCATCCTCACTTGCCCATTACCTACAATGTGGCCTAGAAACATGATTTGATCACTGCCAAATTCACATTTTCAGCCTTTACATACAATTGATTATCCTTCAAATCGGACAACACCTTCCTAAGGTGATCCAAGTGTTCTTCTAATGAATTTCTATAATTTCTATACACAACCATATCATCTAAGTACACTACCACAAAGCAATCAATATAAACCCGGAAAACGTTATTCATTAAAGTAAAGAATGTTGCAGGTGCATTTGTTAAGCAAGACGACATTACAAAAAATTCAAATGAACCAAGCATATCACACATGCTGCCTTTGATTCATCTCCTCCTATAATCCTCACTTGCTAGTAACCAGATCATAAATCCGATTTACTGAAGAACTTTGCTTTCGTTAGGCGATCGAATAGGTTAGTAACTAATGGCACCGAGTATTTGTTCTCGATTGTGATCTTGTTAGGGGCCTATTATCAACACACATACGAAGTGATTTGTCTTTTTATCTTTCTTTCTTCTTCTCGGTTTTTTTTTTTTTTTTAAAGGATAGGGGCTCTATACGGGGCTTCGGATGGATGGATGAATCCCCCATTCAGAAGATCATCCAATTGCTTTCTGAGTTCTGCCAACTCAGAAGGAGGCATTCTATAAGGAGCCTATGCAGGAGACATGGTTCAAAATAAACCGCAATATCGGCTGTAGTGGCCTCCACCACTACGCTATTTTGAAAATAGCAGCGTTACGGTCTAAAGCCTAGTAGAGCCATGTAGTTTCAATTTAAAACATTGTTTTTCCTATTTTTTCTTCTTAATAGCCTTTTTTTAAAGTTATCTCTACCCTTTTATGGTTCCAAATCACTAAAAAAACACAAGATTGGTTGCTACACAAGATTTGGATTTATTTTTACCACTTAAAAAATTCACGCCGCTACGTATCGCCGTAACTGCTACGTATCGCCGCAACCGCTACGTAGCGTTTTGGCCATTGGCCGCTACACCTGCCACAACCACTATTTTGATCCTTGGCTGGAGGTTGAGTGCCTGACAGTAACGTGATCTGATGGTCTATAGCACACACCGTGGGGGCTACTCTTGAGGTAGTTTGGAAGGCATCACGTTTGTGAATTTGTCTAAGAGGGGTCCTCATTGCTGCTAGGCAGTCTCTTGAGCCAGACTTTTCTTCCAGCAAGGTTGCTGATGTTAAAGTGTAAACTTGTATGATAATGGGCCCAGCCCACTTGTATGATAATAGGCCCAGCCCACTTGTAAATATGAGATCTAATCATGACGTGTACAGAAAGATAAAACTGTGTATGGTAGGATGTCTTACCATATTTAGAGATTTAATTAGGTTTTGTTTCCATGATTTGTAGCCTAAACTTAATCAATGTTAAGTCTATATAAAGAAGAGAAATCAAAGAAGGCAGCATGTCGAATTGGAGTATTTCACAGAGCTCTTTCTCTCTCGTTCTGGTATTCTTTTGAATATGCCTCTGAATGTCATGGTATCAGAGCTGGTGAGATCTTTGTTCGTGTAAGGAAGCAACAACTTTCATGGATGTAAGCAGATTCTACAGATCAACTTGGTAACTTTCCATCGTCAAAAAAGGGAGCAGAGTCTACAGTTTTCACGTGGCCCACCAGCGATCATCAGGAGGCATCTTCGTTGTGTTACCACCTTGGTTGCTGCTACTATATGGATTTGTTTCTTGGATATTACTCTGTTTCAGTTGAAACTTGGATCTCTGGTTTCAACACTATTCCATCTACCTCCCTACATGGTCTGATCTTGGATTCGATCAAACAGTGTGGTCCACAAAGCCTATCGACAGGTTTCTGTAGGCTGTTTTGGGCCTGTTTTTTGTTCTACAGATCACAAATTCTGATCTTCTGTGAATTTTTGGCTATACACTGCTATTTTGAATACTTTGGTTATTTTATTGCAATCTATGGTGGCTGTTAGTGTGTTTTCGAGTTGCAGTTTATTGTGCTGGTGGTAGGATTGGTGCTTGTTGCTGGTTTTTTTGCTAAGCATATATCTGCATTGATATTATGGAGAAAGGTGATATCACTTTGATCAAGTTTAATGGTAAAAACTATACCACTTGGGCTTTTCAATTTCAAATTTACCTTAAGGGAAGAGAACTCTGGGGCATCTTGATGATTCAGATTCCAAACCTACTGATGAAAAGCTCCTAGCTAAATGAGAGGTTAAAGATTGGCAGATCATGACCTGGATATTGGGGTCCGTCGATGCACAGTTTATCCTGAACCTTCGCCCATTCAAGATTGCCAAAGAAATGTGGCTCTATTTAAAGAAGATATATTTACAAGAAAATTCTGCTCGAAGGTTTCATTTAGAACATGAAATCTCACAGTTTGTTCGAGGGACCTTGTCGATACATGATTACTACTCTCAGTTTACCAGTCTGTGGACGGATTACGTTGAGATTATTTATGCTGACCTCCCCGCTACCTCCTTATCCTCTATTCAAGAGATCCATCAGACGAGTCAGCGGGATCAGTTTCTGATGAAGTTACGGCCACAATTGAAACTGTCCGCTCCAACTTAATGAGCAGGGTGCCATCCCCCTCACTCGAATCATGTTTGGGTGAACTCATTAGAGAGGGACATCGCTTGGTGACTTAGACAGCACTTGCACATAATGCTCCTCATGCGGCTCCTATCGATGTTGCTTATATAGCCCGGGGTAAGCCTCAAGCCAGGGACATGAGCAAGGTCAAATGTATTTTGCTGCCACAAACTCAGACATGTTTCCACTCAGTGCGACCAGAAGTTTTGTTCCTATTGCAAGACCAATGGTCATGTTCTTCCAAAATGCCGGATGGGACCTCATAATAGGCCACAGCAACAGAGAGCCTACTCTACACATCTTCCTGAACCTTCTTCACCAATCATGCCTGCACCACCTGCTGCCACTTCTCCTTCTACCCTTACTCCTGAAATGGTCCAACAAATGATCATAAATGCTTTCTCTGCACTTGGCCTGTTAGGTAAACCAACATCTTCAATATCCACCTAGTATATTGGTTCAGGGGTGATGCGGTGAGATCCAAGAAGAAGTGGGCCCCTAATGGACCCCACCAAGAACGATTTACTTTCTTTAAATAGTTTATTAATTTTAGTAATTTGAGATTTTAGTGATTTGATTTACTTAAAGATTTTAATGAGAGATTTTAGGGAGTGATTTTGGGAATCACTAAATAATGGTAGTTTCTTTATTTAAACCATTCCTCTATTATAAATAGAGATTGATGCTTGATTGTAAGTTAGGCTATAGTTTTATTAAAGTTCAGAATTGTTCTTGTGATTTACCCTTTGGGTATTTCCCCTAAGTGATCTTAGGGTTTTGAGTCTTAGGGCTTGATCTCATCGTCGGAGGTGTAGATCTTCATCGTGGTCTTCGGGCTACGCCATCAATTGGTATTAGAGCGAAGATCCAATCTCGGATCGCCGTTCCGACTGTCGATTCGAGGTACCTTTTTGTTATCATCCACCATCTACCATCATCCACCCATCCACCCATCCCCGCAATCATCCGAAACCCATTCAAGCCACCAACTACTGCAATCCAGCCACCCATTGCCAGCCCTTTCACTGTCCAGTAGCCCTACCCGCACCATCTCCTTCGACTACCAAACCCAAACCCCCTTCCATAAACCGTCTCTCCCACACTACCCTGTTCCCTACCTGCGCCAACCCAACAGACCCCATACACCCCTTCGCCTCCCAATCGCTCAACCCTAAACCCAAAAATCCCCAAATCCCAGCCCTGCCGACAACCCTCAGACCTAAACCCCCACCAGCCATCATCGCCAACCCACCATCATCACCGACACCATTCCCACCCTTGGGGACCCCTTTTCCCCATCTCATCGATACCCCTCACAAAAACCACTCTTCCCTGCACATCCCCAATTCGCAAATCCCTCCCATTCCACGTCCATCCCAACACAGACACCGTCCATCTTAAAAACAAAAAGTCGAACCACTGCAACCCACATCTCCCGATCCTTACTTCCCATTCCACAGAACATCTCACAGGAACCCAAATCCATTACTATGAGACCCCGACCCGAGTGACCCCGATTAGTACTAATTAAGTCGCGTGTTAATCTTGAACTTGTTTAGTGGATTTTGGTTTAGTTGGGATTAGAATAGCTTTGTTATAGCTTTGGGAAATTTTGAGTGCCTATGTGACTAGTGGGGCCCTTTGAGGGTTCCTTTTTATGACTTGCGTGTACTTGGGGGTTTACTTGAGATTCTTTTGATTTGGTATTTTATCCCGATTTACTTATTTTGTTAATCCCTTCAACTGTCATGTTGATCCTGTTCCCGTCCCGAATCCCGAAACTCGACTTTTCTAGCTTCTTGGGCAAAACAGTCTTTTTACACTAAATCTGTACCCAAAACTTGATATTCCCGAAACCCGTGAAACATATACTTTTTGGAAACTAGATATTTCGACGATCATTTCTTCCTTCTTCGTCGATTTCATCTGAGGTTCCAAAAACCATGATTTTGACCCCACCAAGTTTTCTAGTGGTGGAGCCCACTCCCATTGCTTATATAAGAGAACCCATCTCCTTCCCCTTCTTCATTTTCCAGCACAACAGAACCTAGGGTTCTTTCTTCATTTCCTCTCTTCTTCTTCTTGCTTCTCCTTCATCAATCTCCACCAAACTTTACTCTCTTGAGAAATGAGGACCATCACTCTCTTCCTCTCATGGAGAGCTTGCCATTGATAGCATTTGTGTAAGAAACCACCATCTCCAAGATCTTCATTGAGCTAGTTCTTGCCATTGAAGGATCTTCCAAGTAAGCTCTTTTCCTAATCTCTTAGATATGTGTTCTTCTAGCCTTAGAGAAGCTACTTTTCCATTATTGAAAGCTTTCTCTTCTTATTGCTTGGTTTGACCCATTTTAGGGTTTGTTTTGGGGGTTTTTGTAGAGATTGTGATCTTGGCTTGCAAGTGTGGTTAGGAGCTTGTTTTCCATTGATTAGAGACCCAAGGCAAGTGGATGATTTGATATGTTTAGCTTTGAATGAGTTTTTTGAAACGCATTTATGATTTCACCATATATTTTGTGATATTAATGGCTTGTTTAGATTTGAAATAAATGCACATTAGTGAATCTTGTTAGCTTATTTTATCCATAATTTAGATTGCTAATCAGGTTTAAAGGAATGAAGAGAAAGGAATGACCCATTGCACTGCAGAAAACAAAACCTGGGTTCTGTTACGTAGTTCACGCGGTCGACCGGCCACACAGGGGTCGGGTTCTCTGGAACCTGACCAAAACACCGTTCACCCTTTTTATTTATAACTGCCGGTCGACCGGCCAAGGGCTCGGTTGACCGGGCATTCATGAGAGGGGTCGACCTGACCTCCTCAGGTCGACCGGGACCGCAGTGTGCGCGGTCGAACCGGGCATGGGTCGGGTCGACCGGGCCAACTGCGAATCTTCCCTGGGAAGTGATTTTTACCCTATTCTTAAATGGACTTAGGTGGAACTTGGTTACCCTTTTTATTGGACTCACTTGACTTATCGTGAGATGGTTTGACCCGACATTTTTTGAGGTTAATCCGGTTGTATCGGGACTTAACCTAATTCAATCCTGAACGGTACGGGACAACGGGATACCCCCTTTATAACTATGCCCGAGGTTTGTACGTTTGGGTATCGCGAATCTTATCCCCTTCGGTGACTGAGTAGGTTGTACGATGCTTCAGGGTTAACATTGTACTTAGGATCTCTTTTGAGGTTCTGTTTGTTTTGAAGTTCATTTAAAAGTTTGAAAATCCCTAAGGTGTATAAAGAGCTCGGAATGTCTCCAAACTCAAGGAGTACCAAGTCATTATTACAATGGACATACGGGGTCCTTACTGACCTGATTTATCTTGAATCTCGACAGTTGTCCCGAATTTCTCGAATTATGATTTATCTTGAATCTCGACACTTGTCCCGAATTTCTCGAATTATGATTTATCTTGAATCCCGATACTAGCCCCGAATTTCTTGAATTATGATTTATCATTCCCGAAAGTATTGAAACTGTATTTTAGCATTTTGCTAGCCCGTTTATACATGCCCGAATAAAATGATACTTGTGCCTTTGAGCATCTCGTCCCACCCGTTTACATACATGCACTTGATATGTTTTATACATGTTTTGATTTGTCATTTGACCTATGAGTCGGAACCACTAAGCTTGGCTTTCCTTGCCGGTCTGATCCACCGACTTGGAGACCCCTTCCCGTCCCGCCAGCTGCAGTTTGGATCCCGCTACCCGGTTATTACCATGGTCTTGTCCCGATGCCGCAGATTGCTACTGTGGTTCCCGATGCTCGGTTCGCTACCGTGGTCATGTCCCGTATTATATTATGTATATGTATATGTTACTTATGTTGCATCTCCTTACTTCGGTGACTGAGACAACATCCCGATATTCATGTCACTTCGGTGATAGAGGACTGAGCTTTGTGTGGTTGCCATCTTGTTTGTTTCCCGTTTCCTTGGATACTTTACACGTTTTATATTGCATATGTATTTGAATAAATGATTCTCTCGTTTTATGAAACTATTGTTTTGACAGGTTTAAATGTTTTCCAAGGTAATTTCTTTATTGATATGTCTTTTCACCTGTTTGCCAAACCGTCGTGTTTGACCCACTATTTTGGTACTCAGGTTCAGTTTCCTCGCCCCGAGCTGAGAGTTTTGTTGGCTGTGGAGCCATGAGTTTGTAGGTTGTTTCGTCGGCTATGTCATGTAGACATTGTGCTTGACATCGGAGTTACGTCACATTTGGGTAGTGGATATTAGTTTGTTATTGTACGGCTTTTATTAGCCCTTTCTTGGGATTGTAATTAATACACATTGATACTTGTAACTTGAACATATATGAGAATGTAATATCCTGTTACTGTCAGCTCTGTACTTTATTATATTGATTTATTCCAATCTGATATGGTTCCTAAAATGATAGCTTTATGCTAGCGGTTGTATGCGACGCGGAATCCGATGTTGTCCACGGACTCCGGGTCGCATTGCGACGAAAGCTTCCGCAAAATATTCAGAGAGTGTTGTGATTTGTGATCCTCACACACGCGGATCTTGGGAGAAATATATTTATCACTTACCTCCCAATTCCCGTCCCTGAGGTCGGACCGCTGTCAGGATCTGGGTTCGGGGGCGTAACAATTACCACAACCCCAGCCAGTCCCTAAACCCAGCAGAATCAGAAAATTGCAATTCCCCTTCACTTCAATTACCCAGACCCAGAAGAAAAAAAAAAAAAATTGAAACAGAAGAAAGAAGTGGAATTAGAGGACGAGAGGGAAGTTCGAGTGGTATTGGGCACCATTCGACGACAGCAGCAACTCCATTTCCGCATCTCTGCATCTTCGGCACCCTCCTCGTACTGCCGCTACAGATCGTCAACTTCGGCCCTTCCATTAAAACTCCTTTCTCTACTCGGCACTTGAAGATCGTCTCTAGTACTCGTCTCCACCCATCCACAGCAGCAACAGAGAACGGAGTGCAGTCATGTGCTAGAGCCCTTGCAGTTCGGCCACCAGTGTTGAACTCCCCGCACTCTGCCATCACCATCTCCCATCGTCGACGCTCTTTCCCCTTTTCCTTCTTCAAGTCGAACAAGTCAGGAGCTCCACCTCTTATTTTCCTTCCCGCGCAAAATCTGAGACAGCCAAAAGCCCCTCTCCCACGTGCTTGGCAATCCTTCTTTGGGCCTGCGTTCAAGTCTAGGCCCAACCCTACCCAGCCCACCGGTTACAAAAAAAAAAAAAAAGAAGAAAAGAAGTGCACAAATTTTCATCATTGATTCAAGTCACTATGAAACTTTTTGGGAGCCCCATTCCACTTCAAAGAATTCAGTATGAGCACAAATATGGCAATAGGTATTTTGCAAATGAATTCTATTTTGAAGAATTTCTCAACTTGACGCAAGAAAATGGGACGGTTGATGAATACACCCACCACTTTTGAGAGTTGCATGAGATGTGAATTGGAGGAAAATGGGAGACACGATTTAGCTCGTTATGTCCAAGGCTTGAGACTAGATATCTTGGCAAATATGAATTATTGCAAAACCAGTCAAGAGGCATACTTAGAAGCCATCCGTGTTGAGCGCATGCTTAAAAGGTCTCGCAGGAAACCATGTCGACAAAGAGCTCATATTGTGGAAAGACTTTTTGCAGGAGAAGAAAATCCCACTTTCGTCATTTGCAGACTCCTCAATACCAATGAAGACGAGGATGAAGAATGGAAACATGCTAAGAAATTTCACACGCGGGTGATAGTCGTTGACAAAGCTGTTAATGTGGTTATTGACAATGTTAGTGCGATTAATTTTGTCGCACAAGAGGTTATTGACAAGCTTAATTTGCCAACTGAGAAGCTTCCTAAGCCCTACCAAGTCACATGGTCTCATGGTCATGTCATTCCCGTGACTCACAGATGTTTGTTATCTTTCGAGATTGGCGACAATGAAGATCAGATTTGGTGTGATGTGATCCATATGAATATTGCTCATATCCTTTTTGGTCGTCCATGGATTTTTAATCAGAAAGTGCATCATGATACAGAGGCAAACACATATACCCTTTTCAGGAATGACAGATGGAGTAGACTCATGCCAATGACATCAACATCTCAGTCGTCATCTGCACCTTCAACAGAAGCGCCACAAAAGGAGCAAAAAATTGAAAAAGTAGTCATGATTGCACCAAAAGAGCCAACTTCGAACACCAAAGATGACATTGAAATGCGAGTTCATAGCAACACTAATTTTGTGGGTACAAGCAATATTAATCAAGGTAGTGCCACTCAAGAGCTGCAAAGGGTTGAGGAAGTACAAGACCTAGAAAATATTGTCGACTCTGCCTAGGTTAGCAAAAAGATTGAACATCTGGTAGATCTCATTGTCATGCCACTTCCAAATTGGGTTTTCAGAAATCAAGTCGATTGTTCCAGTAGTTCCACAAGAAGATCAAGTTGTTGCAGTCCCTCATATTGACTTCATCTTTAGGGATCAACAATGGAAGCTTGAAGATTGCACTCATATATGACATATTTTACATTTGCAGTCTCTCATAGGAAAAACGCATGCTCGCACTAAACTCTGACAGCAGACGAAGTGACGCTTCCGACCTATTTTTAGATGGTTGACTACATTGTGTCAAACTCCCACGCCATGCCATGCGAATGCAGCTCAAAAGAAGAAGCGAACATTTGTGCGCTTGATTTTCGACCCAGGCGGACATTTTTCGAACCTGTGGTCGGATTCTCTCCTGTGTTCCCAACCTTTCAACTCGCCGGAGGGGGAGAGTTGATTCAATGAGAACCGAGAAGAAGTGGGCCCCTAATGGACCCCACCAAGAATGATTTACTTTCTTTAAATAGTTTATTAATTTTAGTAATTTGAGATTTTAGTGATTTGATTTACTTAAAGATTTTAGTGAGAGATTTTAGGGAGTGATTTTGGGAATCACTAAATAATGGTAGTTTCTTTATTTAGACCATTCCTCTATTATAAATAGAGATGGATGCTTGATTGGAAGTCATGCTATATTTTTAATAAAGTTCATAATTGTTCTTATGAGTTCCCCTTTGGGTATTTCCCCTAAGTGATCTTAGGGTTTTGAGTTTTAGGGCTCGATCTCACCGTCGGAGGTGTAGATCTTCATCGTGGCCTTCGGGCTACGCCATCAAGGGGCCTCCAATCATATGCCACACTCTCCTGCCAATATGACTCATATTAGGGAGTATGATGGAGACCTTTGCATCAATACTGCTGATGGTGGCAGTGTTCCCATTACTACTGTTGGCCAGGTTCCTTATTCCTTGCCCTTGCATAATGTTTTTCTTTCCCCTCGCTTAACCACAAATTTGTTATCTGTTGGTAAACTTGTTGATAGTAATTGTTCCATCCATTTTTCTCGCTCTGGTTGTGTTGTGTAGGATCAAGTATTGGGGAAGGTGCTAGCGAAGGGCCCTAAGCAGGGACGATTGTTTACTCTCCAAATTTCGTCACAAGAAAGGCCCCCTTCATAGTCTGCTTTGTTCTCTCATTTTAGTCATAATAAATGCCAATTGTCGCATAATCGTTTAGGACATCCTAATTCCAAAACTTTGTGATGTTTTTATTAAATTCTGGTTTAATTAATAATAATAAAGTTTTTTTAAGGATGTTTCTTTTAATTGTGATAGCTGCAAGATGGGGAAAGGGAAAACCCTTCCTTTTCCTCTTCATGATTCTTTAGCTATGAGATGTTTTGATATTGTTCATAGTGATGTTTGGGGTATTACACCTGTTATCTCTCATTCTCATTATAAATACTTTGTTCCATTCATTTATGATCAGTCGTTTTACTTGGATTTATTTTTTGCATTCTAAGTCTGATGTTTTCTCGGTTTTTAAAGTTTTCTTGTCTTATGTTAAGAATCAATTTTCCACTACCATTAAAGTTCTTAGGTCTGATTCAGGGGGGGAGTATGTTTCTAAGGACTTTCAAACGTTCCTGCAATCTAAAGGCGTTATCTCCCAGCGATCTTGTCCTTACATCCCCTAACAAAATGGTGTGTCTGAACGAAAAAACCGACATCTCTTAGATATTGCTCGTTTCCTTTTATTAGGCCCGAAGCCCTCTCAACCGCTGTGCATGTCATAAATCGTTTACCTTCCTCTAGATTAGACAACCAGACACCTTTTTTTAGACTTTTTCAAAAAAATTCTCTCTATGATCTTCGTCCTTTTGGGTGTGTGTTTTGGTCTTCTTCCTTCGACTGAAAGCACTAAGTTAACAGCACAGTCCTCCATATGTGCCTTTCTTGGTTATGCTCTTAATAAAAAAGGCTATCTATGTTATGATTCTACAACCAAAAGAATTCGGGTGTCTCGCAATGTCTTGTTTTTTGAAAATCAGTATTTCTTTCCAAGGCATGGTGATTCGAATGACTCTGTCTCTTTATCTTTTTTACCATCTTTTTCAGATGCAATGCCTCCACGTGTTACTCGTTTTAAGCCGAATTTTGTGTATGAATGACGGAAGGTTACAGATGATCCTGCCTCTGGATCTCTCACTACGTCTACCATTTCTGCACCTGAACCACTGCTAGAGCCTCTTGCTCTTCGCCGATCCACTCGCCACATAAAGCCACCTGATCATTATGGTTTTACTCATGCTTCATTATTAACCACTTTGTCTTCTATTTTTATCCCTAACTCGTACTCTCAGGCAGTACAACATGATTGTTGGATACAGGCTATGCAGGAAGAACTTAGTGCTCTTCAAACAAATCATACATGGGACGTTGTTACATGTCCTTCATTTGTCAAACCCATTGGAATCAAGTGGGTATACTCGGTGAAATTGAAGTCTGATGGATCCTTGGATCGCTACAAAGCCCATCTGGTTGCACTTGGAAACAGGCAGGAGTATGGTATCGACTATGAGGAGACTTTTGCTCTGGTGGCCAAAATGACAACTGTATGTACAGTTCTTGCAATAGTTGCCTCTCAGTCGTGGCCCCTGTATCAGATGGATTTGAAGAATGCATTTCTTCATGGGGATCTTAAAGAGGAAGTCTACATGTGTCTCCCTAAAGGAATTCCTTATTCTTCCAAGACCGATGTCACTCGTTTACGGCGCTCCTTTTATGGCCTTAAATAGGCACCCTGAGCATGGTTCGACAAGTTCCAAACCACTCTCCTTCAGCTTTCTTTTATACAGAGCCCGTATGATCCTTCGATGTTCACGCTTCATTCATCCAGAGGATCCACAATTCTCCTTGTGTATGTCGATGGTATCATTATTACTGGCCCACACAGTGATATGATTCGACAGATACAGGCCTCTCTGCAAGATAAGTTTCATATGAAGGATTTGGGACCTTTGAATTATTTCTTGGGTTTAGAAGCTCATCAATCAAAGAAAGGTTTGTTTCTTCATCAACACAAATATGCTACTGACCGTTGGAAATAGGTGGGCCTTGTGGATAGGTTTCAAAAACTTTTGACCCACTTGACTCAGGGATCAAGTCCCCATAAGGCCATAAAACCCAATCCAGGATCCAAGAACCTCAAGATCATGATCATGATCAGTAAACACTATCTCTAGGATAGTAAATAGCAACACCATGCAACCAAAATAAATCCACAACATATAAGGAAGTAGATTATACCTTTGGAGCTCGGTAGCGCTCTAATGGAGAAGAAGACAATTATCTTGAACATGAACTCTTCTTATAGTGAATTAAGAATCTCCAAGACCTTGTTGTCTTCCGCGCTATGACCCGTTTCAGATTCTTTTCTCAAGAAGAATGGTGGAATCTCCAAGAGAAAATCAACTAGAAGCTCTACGGAAACTAGAAGAAGAAGAGAAAGGAGGGAGTGCAACTCTTGCACTATTGGGCGTGAATTCCAAGGTGGACGTCCAAGGGGTTTGGTTCCCCTATTTATAGCCCTATGCAACCTCCTCTCACTAATTAAAATAGAAGTCTCACTTCCATAAGAACTAGTAACTATCTTCTTTTTAATTATTGTTAGAAGTCCCAATTCCGTAACAATTAGTAAGTTACTATTACCACTATTTGAAGTCTCACTTTAAATAGAAATAGTAACTTTCTAATTCCTTTCCTTTTGAATTCAAGAAGAATTAGTAATGATCTAATAATTGGGCTAGCGTGGGGACCACTAGGGATTCCATAGAAAGCTGGGTCCAACTAGGGATTCCATATCTCATGTGCAATCCGGGCCCACAATTAATTGTAAATAACTCCACTATATAAATGCAATTGCACTCGAGTCTTAGGAATAAATTACAAAGAAGACCCTAAACTTCCCTATTACCACAAGTAGGCCCCTCCATCTATATCCATGGATCAATTGGACCTATCCACCAAATTAGATTCATATCTTATTATCCTTGAGACCCAATTAATTTTAGTGATCATCAGTGTAGAAGATAACTCATGAAATAAAAGGCCCATGTACACTAATCTAGGCCCATCTAGACCCACGTAGAAAATCCCACGTGTGGGATTGGGTTAAGCATTATACAGCCTGTCTTATGGATATACTTCTATGTATAGAGATTAAGATTCTTTTATTATTTGATTCTGATTGTAATTAGATTGTAATTACTGCTGATTGTTAGCATGTGATTACGGTAAATTTCATAATAAAATGGTTGGTCGATCCTGTATTGAGGAATCAACTTTTCCTCCAAACTCTTCTTCCTCTCTCTTTATGCTCTTTTATATTATTACATGGTATTAGAGCTGTGGTTCTGAGAGATCTCCTTCATTTTGAGAGACTTCCTTCGTTAGTCTAAGAGTTTTTCAATCACCATCGAGTGCTTCTCCCTGGTATCTCTTCTTTTCTTTGCGTGGAGTAGCTCTGATCAAGGTGGCCCACCTCTGATCAATCACTTGTAGTCAGTAACCTACATGGTGGTGATCGACTATTCTTTAAAGTTATTTTGAAGATTTTTTTGGATTTTTTTCTCAATCGATAAGGTGCTGTTCATCCTCTTCTTCATCTGGAGACTTTGACTCCTTTTTCTCAGAAGGATTTAATCTCCACCGTACAGCTTTGTGGATATCTATCCAAATCTGATCAAACTTGGACTAGAGGACCCACTTTTGATCTCCTCCAGGATGATGTCCTCTGATTTGTGATTGGACCAAGTTGTGGGGCCCACACATCACTCCTACACAGAAACTCAAGGTCGTCTAGCTGTATTTTTTTTTTCTGTTCCGTGGGATTTTCTACATGGGTCTAGATGGGCCTAGATTAGTGTACATGGGCCTTTTATTTCATGAGCTATCTTCTACAATCAATACCATCCAATTAACTCTTAATTGAGATGGGTGCGCACTTACTAATGATTAATCCATTAATTGGCACATGGGGATAATGTAGATAGATTCCATCTTGACAATTGAATGTTCCCACAGTCCTATTACCACGTACCCAAGACATCGAGGTGTTGACCTACAGTTGGCATCACTCATTGGTGACTCAAAGCAAATGAATAGATCGAAACTTGAGTTCATTAATGTCGTAAGATTGAGAGCCTATTGCTAGGGAATTATGAGAGCAGACCTTAAAGTATAGATAGTGTTTCATAAGGTGCTTTTCATGGTCCTTCAATACGTCCAATGTACTAGCATCATGATTCAGAATCTTACATTCTGATGATTGAGACAATTCACACTATCTCATAGTGATCAAAGTGCTGCAACCTTATCGATGAGATGCCCAATCTCATCACCGGTTGTGAATTTGTGACATGTCTCCCGTATGTGGATTTCATTAGCACACGTGTCGCATCTAATATACTTGTGGGCTCCAGTTCATCTCATGAACCATCATGTCATTCGTATTGGTTAAGTGCAAGAAAGTAATAAAACATCATTCATCTCATGAAAGTAAAGAATGATTATATTGATAAATAATGAAATAAATCAATTTATTACATCATCCACTGGATTGAGACCATATAATCTAACAATCTTCCACTTGGGCTCAATGCTAGTCAGGATTGCATCTCATGCCCATTCTGTCTACATGTTGCTCAAAGACTTTTTTGGTCAAAGGCTTAGTAAAGGGATCTGCTAGATTGCCTGCAGATGCTATTTTGGTGATGGCAATATGACCAAGTGGTACTTCCTCTGTACGTGCTTTTGGCTCTTATGGCTCCTAGGTTCCTTGGACTGAGCAACTTCCCCGCTGCTATCATAGTAAACTGTGAGCGGCTGTCGTGCCAAAGGTACCACTCCAAGTTCCAGAAGGAATCTTTTGAGCCATACTACTTCTTTAGCTGCTTCACAAGCCGCTACATATTCAGCCTCCGAGGTGGAATTAGCGGTACATTCCTGTTTAATGATCTTCCAATTGATAGCTCCGTTTCTAAGCATAAACACATAACCAGGGGTTGATTTCCTGGAATCCTTATCTGACATGAAGTCAGAATCCATGTATCCGACTGGAATCAACTCATCACTGCCGTAAATCAACATGAAATCTCTAGTACTTCTCAAGTATTTGTAAAATACATTTCACAGCAGTCCAATGGTCAGGACCTGGGTTCGACTGATATCTGCTGACTAGGCCCACTGCGTGATAGATATCTAGTCTAGTACAAAGCATAGCATACATGAGGCTACCAACAGCCGGAGCATATGGTATCGCTTTCATCTGCTCCTTTTCCTCAGGTGTCTTGGGACACTGATCCTTGGAAAGGTGCACTCCATGCCTAAAAAGTGCGATACCCTTCTTGGAGTCTTGCATAGCAAACTGTACCGGTACCTTATCTATGTACGCAGCTTGGGATAAGCCAATCATCCTGTTTTTCCGGTCTCGATGAAGTTTGATTCCTAGGATGTAACTAGCTTCTCACAAGTCCTATATATCAAAAGTCTTGGCTAACCAAACTTTTACTGTTGACAACATTCTTATGTCTCTCCAAAGGAGAAGGATGTCATCGACATATAAAACAAAAAAAAACTACCCTTCACTTTTCATATACACACATGACTTATCCGGATTTTGACAAAAACCAAATGACTTGATTGCCTAGTTAAAACGGATGTTCTAGCTTTGGGATGCCTGCTTCAGTCCATAAGTGGACTTCTGCAGCTTGCAAACTCTTTGCTCTTGGTTTTTAGCTATAAAACCGTCTGGCTGCATCATATAGATGTCTTCCTCAAGATGGCCGTTAAGAAACGCCGACTTGACATCCATTTGCCAAATCCCGTAATCAAGATGGACCGCAATGGATAAGAGTATTCGGATGGACTTGAGCATGGCTACCAGTGAGAAGGTTTCCTCATAATCGATATCCTCTTTCTGAGTATAGCCTGTCGCAACAAATCTGGCCTTAAAGGTCTCAACTCTTCTATCTGGTCCTCGTTTTCTCTTGTAGACCCACTTGCACACCCAATATGTTTAATATTGGCAGGCAAGTCCACAAGTGTCTAGACTTGATTGGAGTACATAGACTCCAATCTCAACTTTCATAGCATCATGTCAACGTCCCGAGTCTGTCATTGATTGCTACATCATAGTTACAGGGATCTTGTTCCTGTTCTTCTAGGATTGCCTCCTAAGATTCTCCCAAGATCGAGAACCTGTCAGGAGGCCTGACAATTCTCCTACTATGACGAGGTATTGGTGTAACTATTGGGTCGGGTATGGGTGGATTCTCTACAAGTTCGGTCGTACTTGGATTTGGATTTGATCGCTCTTGAATTTCTTCCAAAATAACCTTCTTTAAAGATTTCCGGTCAATCATATAATCTTCCTCCAGAAAAACTGCATTGGTGCTGACATGCACTTTCTGCTCTCTGAGATTATAGAATAACCAACCTTTAGTTCCTTGATATACTATGAAAGTGCATACTTCCGACTTTGATTCCAATCTTTTTGATACCTCTACCCGTGGCTTATTTTTTCCAGTTGGCACACCACTCGCTCTCACTGCTTATTCTGAAGCGGATTGGGCCGGCTGTCCGGACACACGCCGCTCTACCACAGGATGGTGTGTTTACTTGGGAGACGCCTTGATATCCTGGAAATGTAAAAAGCAAGATACAGTATCAAAATCTTCCACGGAATCAGAATACCGACCATTCTTCCGCTTGTTTTGAGATCCCATGGCTACGCGGGTTGCTCTCAGAGCTTGGATTCTCAGAGACTCAACCGACTCCTCTTAATGCTGACAACACAGGTGCCATTCGAATCACTGAAAATCCTGTGTTTCATGAGCGGACCAAGGATATTGAAGTGGACTGTCACTTCATTTGAGACGAGTATGATTGCAAAGTCATTACTCTTCCCCATATTTCCACTGAGTTCTAGCTTGCTGATATTTTCACCAAGGGCTTTCCACGGCCGCAGCATGGAGAAATCCAAGAAGGCAGCATGTCGAATTGGAGTATTTCACAGAACTCTTTCTCTCTCGTTTTGGTTTTCTTTTGAATATGCCTCTGAATGTCAGCTGAGACAGCCCTTCCGTAGACCCTCTTTTATCTGTAGCGCATATATGATTTCCACTAAATCAACATCTTTGATCTTAGGGATAAAACATGGTGACCGTTCATCTCTAATTAAGATTCCACCCATGTGTGGCATGATTGCCACCTTCGCTTTGACTTTGAAGTTGTCAAGAGGGACTGTCATGAAATTGCAGAGACCGTGCCACTAGTGCACCTTGAGGGTCACATCAAGGATAAAAAAGCTGCCGATAAATCTGGCGTATCTGCCATACGCCAGCCATGGCTGCTACGCTACACATAAAATAGCATTGCTCACAATCTTATCGGTGTGTGTTGGCTTCTATTCACGGTTCAAAATCGCGGTATCAGTCGCAGTATCGGCCGGGACAAAACAACCAATATCATATCGGTATTGGTCTCGGTTATCAGTCCGTCGCGGTGTGAAAAATTTTTTTATCCAAAAAAATTCGTAAAAATACCCAAAAATTCCAGAATATTAGAAAATGCTAGAAAATAATGTGTTTTTTCCACTAGTAACAAGAAGAAATCAAAATATCGGTTATCTTAAGTCATTAGTCCTGTCTGTGTTATTAACTTGCTGTCTTATTATGGTGAAATCGCAAAAAAATGATATATTATAATTCAAATATAAAAAAATCCGAAAATAAAAGAATTAAAAAAAAACCCAAGATCATGCGTAAGAGTAGATCCATCATCTATACGCTATTAATAAGCCATTAGTATTTAGTATCATAAATACTTAAACAATCATTTAAAAAAAAGTAGATTATTTAAAAAAACATTTTTCTACACCCAAAATCATATATATGAGTAGATCTTGTATGAAAGTGTGTAGATCTAAGAGAAGAACAGAATCTAAACCCAAAAGTGACATGTCAATGATCTTTTCATTCATTTCTATGCTTTATCTAAAAAAAACAAAGAACACAATAGTAAAAATAAGGGAGTTAAGTTGATTTTATCTTACCAAATAAAATGATTTCTTGAAGGAAGAGTGGTGGAAATATGGAGGAGAATAAGCCGAGGAGGAGGGGCTGCTCTTAAGGAGATGAGGGGAAAGGAAGAAGATGGGGGAATGAGGGAAAAGAAAAAAAATTAGGGTTTATTCTACATCAGCCGATATATCGGCTAAACCGATATGGCCCGATATTTTGGGGATATTTTGGTGTCTGAAACCGATTCCGGTATCGCACCAAAATTTCGGACAGGTTCGGGCCGATATGAACATTCCATGCTACTATTTACTGGTAGCGGCTGATATGGACCGATATGTTACTTGCCGGCCATGAAAAGCTATGAAATGTTAAAAGAAAAACAAAGAAAAACACTACCTTGCTCCCCCCTTCGTTTGACTGGTGTAAGAAGGAGAAAAACAAGAATAGAAGGAGGAAGAAGGAAGGAGAGAGCGAGAAAGCAGGAACGAACTTGGAGGCAGTAACAACTGCAACACCGTAGCGTAGCAAGCACCATGGCGGCATCCGCAGCAGTAGGCAACGTCGGCATAGTCGCAATAGTAGGTACAGAATCCTGCAGCACCAACAACAGTTAGCACCGCACCAGGCGGCACCTCCTCTGTTTTTTTTTTTTTTCTTTTTCTTCTTCTTCTACTTCCTCCTTCTCCTCTTCTTTTCCTTTCCCTCTTCTCATTCTTTCTTGATCCTTCCATTCTGGAAAAAAAAATAAGGTAGCAAATGCCCTCTCTCGGTCCCTTTTTTTTATTTCAATAGGAGGCTAATTTATGGACCCCACAATCTGCTTACCTTATTAAAGGTATAAATAAAAATTAAATAGGCCCACAGAAAAAAAGCTGAAGCACCTGATGTCTCTTACCATTGTTGGGCTCCACAATGTGGCCCAAATATTAAAATAAAAAGAGTAATGCCTTAGCCAAATATTACTTAAATTGAAATTAGGACCTTAGCCAAACTTCACTCTAATTAGAACTACTGCCCAATCAAATTTCACTCTAATTGGAAATAGGGACATAACTAACTTTCACACTAATTTAAAATAAGGCTCAATCAAATTTCACACTAATTGAAGATAGGCTCCAGCGAAATTTTACTCTAATAGGAAATACGGCTCAACCAAAGTTCACTCTAATAGGAAATAGGGCCCTAACCAAACTACACTCTAATAGAAAATGGGCGCATTTCACTCTAATAGGAAATAGTGCCCCGGCATAATTTTACTCTAATAAGATATATGGCCCTATTCAAATTTCACTTTTAACGAAAAGTTTTTCTCCATATATATATATATATTGTTGGAAGTATGTGGGCCTCGTGGATAAATTTTCAAAACTTTTGACCCACTTGACTCAAGGATCAAGTACCCATAAGGCCATAAACCACATTCAGGATCCAAGTCCTCAAACTCATCAATCATGTACAATAAAAAACTATCTCTAAGATAGAATATAGCATCACCATGCAACCACAAACAATCCACAACATATAGAGAAGTAGATTATACCTTGGGAGCTCGGTTGTGCTTTAATGGAGAAGAAGACTCGCTAGATGAAAAAACTCTTTCTTGATAGCTAATTAGGATCTCCAAGACCTAATCGTCTTCCATGCTATGATCCGTATCTGATCTATTCTCTAAAGCAGATGGGTGTGATCTCCTAAAGAAAACAACTAGAAGCTCTAAAGGAATCCGGAAGAGAAACTAGAAGAGAGAAGGAGAAGAGATGTGCAACACTTGCACTTAGAAGGGGTTGGGCGTGAATCCCTATGTATGGAATACCATGGGACGTCCAGCCCCTATGCCTCTCCTTTTATACTTTGGCAACCTCTTCTTTACTAATTTAAAATAGAAGTCTCACTTCCATTAAGAATTAATAACTTACCATATCACAATTAGAAGTCTCACTTCAAATATGGTTAGTAACTTTCTATTTCCTTTCCTTTTAGAGTTCAAGTAGAATTAGTAACTATCTAATAACTTGGGCTAGCGTGGGGACCACTAGGGATTCCATAGAAAGTTGGCTCCAACTAAGACACCACGACCCCACATCTCATGTGCAATCCGGGCCCACAGTTAATTGCAAATAACTCCATTATATAAATGCAGTTGCACTGCATTCTTAGGAATAAATTACAATGAAGACCCTAAACTTCTCTATGACCACAAGTATGCCCCTCCATCCATATCCATGGATCAATTGGACTTGTCCACCAAATTAGATCCATATCTTATTATCCTTGAGACCCAATTAATTCTAGTGATCATCAGTATCATCCAATTAACTCTTAATTGAGATGGGTGCACACTTACTAATTTATCCATTAATTGGCACAAGGGGATAATGAGGATAGATTCCATTTTGACTATTAAATGTTCCCACAGTTCTACTACCACGTACCCAAGATACCGAGGTGTTGACCTACAGTTGGCCTCACTCATTGGTGACTCAAAGAAAATGGATAGATAGAAACTTGAGTTCATCAATGTCTCAGGATTGAGAGCCTATTGCTAGGGAATTATGAGAGTAGACCTTAAAGTATAGACAGTGTTTCATAAGGTGCTTCTCATGGTCCTTCAATACATTCAATGTACCAGCACCATGATCCAGAATCTTACATTCTGATGATCGAGACAAATCACACTATCTCATAGTAATCAAAGTGCTACAACCTTGGCAGATGAGATGCCCAATCTCATCACTGATTGTGAAGATATTTAAGTAAAAGATTTACGACATATGTCTCCTGTATGTGGATCTTATCCGTACATATATATCACATCTAATATACTAATGGGTCCCGGTTCATCTCATGAACCAGCATGTCATATGCATTAGTCATGTGCATTAAGTAACAAAGCATCATTCATCTCATGAAAGGAAAGCATGATTTTATTGATAAATAAAGAAGTGAATCAATTTATTACATCATCTGATGGATTGAGACCATACAATCTAACATATATATCATCACCATCACCACCATCATCATAGCCTTGTCCCAACTATGTTCGGGTCGGCTATATGAATTCTGTTTCTCCATTTCGATCTATCTTGATTTCTCCATATATATATATTGTATGCATATATGTATTTTTTGAATGGTTTATAGTGATGATTTTTTCATGACACCGGTTATAAACATTTTGTTAGTTTTTAACTTGAACAGCTAACCAACATGAATACATATGAAAAATTGATCAGTAATACAATACTAAATGTAATGAAGGGACCAGTATCCCCGCCACTACTGCTATTTTAATCCTTGGGGTCACATCATTGGCCATTCCAGCCTTGGGTCTTGCCTATGAGTTCACATCTTTCATTCAGCTTTGGCCTTTTGTTTGGGACAAAGCAAGCTAATGTGATAGAGTCTGTAATGAGATGAGAGGAAGAAGAAGAAGACAATATTGGCGAGAAAACTCAATGATCAATGGATCATCGACTGTTCTATTTTATAATCAATTGTTTCCTTAATCAAGCCACTAAGTATGTTAAGATTACAAATTAGAATAAATGAAAGAATGGAAAGAATCAATCCTAATCAATCCTAGTCTATACAAGGAAAACATTAAGAGATAAATCAGCTAATCAGTGAGAGAATATATCCTAGACTATACAAGGAAAGAAGGCTGTACACATTAGATGTAAATCTAAACCATATCCCACGTGTGGGATTTTTACATGGGCCTATGAGCTGGGCCTTCTTAAGGCTTGTTATCTTCTACACTCCCCCTCAAATTGATGTGGTAAGGCAGAAAACATCAATTTGCTAGTTAGATCATGATGACGCATTTTGGGAAGGGCCTTGGTGAAGATATCTGCCAACTGGTTAAAAGAAGAGACATGAGGCAGAGTGATCTTCTCAGTAACGACATGTTGACGGATGAAGTGACAGTCAATCTCAATGTGTTTTGTTCTTTCATGAAAGACTGGGTTGTTGGCAATTCTGGTAGCACTGGTATTGTCCCCATGGAGAAGTGTGGAACTACCAACAAGAACACCCAATTCACACAGAAGGCGGCGGAGCCAGATAATTTCAGCACAGGCGGAAGACATCGCACGATATTCTGCCTCAGCAGAAGACTTTGAGACAGTGGTTTGCTTCTTGCACTTCCATGAAATCAGAGATTTTCCAAGAAACATACACCATCCAGTGGTCGACCTCCGAGAGTCCGGACAGCCAGCCCAGTCAGCATCTGCATAAGCTGATAATTGTAGAGAAGTATCAGAAGGGAAGAAGAGACCATGATGAAGAGTGCCTTTAACATAGCGGAGGATGCGTAATGCAGCAGCAAGATAAACAAAACACAAACAACCAAAAACACGCAAGTGAGAGTATGAAGGGGTGTGACCAAAGAGAACTCCGTAAGGAGTAGTCTTGCCTAGAATAGTGCTAGGAAGACGGTTAATAAGATACACAGCAGTCTGTGCAGCATCGCACCAAAATTTTGGAGGGACTAAAGACGCAATCAACAGAGTACGAACAATTTCAAGAATATGTCTGTTCTTTCTTTCCGCAATCCCATTTTGCTGAGGAGTATGCGGACAAGATTTTTGGTGAAAAATTCCTTTATCAGACAGGAAGGCAGAGAATTCATGAGACATGTATTCGCCACCGGAATCTGATCGTAGAATTTTGATTGCTTTCTGAAATTGGGTTTGGACCATTTTATAAAATTTTTGAAAAATGGAGAAGACTTCAGATTTCATGCGCATAAAGTAAATCCAAGTATGACGAGAATGGTCATCAATAAAGGTCACATAGTATTTAAAGCCTGTCCTACTCAAGGTAGGAGCAATACCCCAAACATCTGAATGAATAATGTCAAATGATGCCACAGCACGAGCATTATGAACAGGAAAAGGCGAAATGTGACTTTTACTTAAGCAACAAGTTTCACACTTTGATTGAGATAAAGAAGACATCATTTTATTATCAAAAGTAGAATCTAAACAACCAAATTTAAACAAGGAAAGCAAATGTGCATTGTTCACATGACCAAGACGTTTATGCCAAACATCCCACAAGTTATTGAAAGTAGAAGAAGAAGCAAAAAAAGAATGATGTCCAATGTCCAGCAAAAACAGGCGCCCATGTTTACTCCTCGTCGCGATCACCTTCCCAGTTTGTCGCCCCTGTATAACACAACCAGAGGAAGAAAAGTGAACAAGATAGCCATCATCAATAAGTTGACCTACAGAGAGAAGATTGGCTGATAATTTGGGAACAAAGTAAACGTTGGGAAGGGTGATGGATTGCCCAGAAACACTAGATAAAGTAATGGTACCAACTCCCGAAATGAGAAGTTGATCACCATTAGCAGTGGTTATTTTCTCTTTTCCAAGGTAAGGGTGAGAATCTGTAAAGCTATGTTCTACAGATGTCATGTGATTGGAGGCACCTGAATCTAAAAACCATGTGGATGAGGTAATATGAGAAGAAAGAGATGCAGAAGAATGAAAGGCAGGAGATGCTATGTGAGAATTAGGTTGATACCAACCACCAGAGAAGCCCATAGACGCATATGCAAAGGTGACTGTGCTCTGAATCAGTTCTTGAATCTGAGCAGGAGTCATGGATATAGCCCTAGAGGAAGTGCTGCTTGTATCTGATACTGGGGCTTGAGCCTGAAATGCGGATGGAACATTCTGTCTTGACATATTGGAGGGAGGCTTCTTAGGCTGTGTCTCATTCCGTCGCTGCAGGCTTCGACAGTCATCAATCACATGACCGGTCCGTTTACAATATCTGCAAACCAATTTCTTGCGACAATTTTTGGCAATATGTCCGAAGCCTTTGCACTCATAACATTGAGTATGCTTAGGAGTTGCCAGAAGAGCCGAGTCAGCAGGAAGAGGCGCAATGAAGGCTTTGGGTGCTTCGGGTGCTTCCAGAATAGTGCGCTGTGAAGTGAGACGAAGTTCTTCACGAAGGACTTCTTGGAAGCAAGTATCAAGATTAGCAGTATTCTCCCTATTCATGAGTGCAGACCGAACAGATTCAAATTCAGGTCGTAGATTCATAAGAAACTGGCTGATATGAGTTTCTTCTTGTAACTGGAGAGCCTCAGACAGAAATCCAGAAGAGACCGTTTGGATCAGCATAGAATCCCTTTCAGTCCACAAGGTGAGGAAACCATTAAAGTATTCCTGCACAGTTTTATCCCCTTGATTATATTTGGCAATTTCACTATCCAGATGAAATTTCCGGGCTTTATTGGTTTGATGGTAGACTTTCTTCAGATGAGCCCACATATCAACTGCAGTAGTGTAGGCTTGAAGAGCCACCGCAAGAGAAGGATCAATAGAGTTAAGGATCCAAGTTATGATCTTAGCATTTTCTTTGGACCAGGTGGCTAGGCCTTTGGAGTCAGTAGTACTTGAAATCTGAGGCCTAGGTATTGATCCATCAAGATAACCATAAAGGCCCTGTCCTTCTACAAAGTTCCGTAAGTGGAAGGACCAGGACATATAGTTTTGCCCATTGAATTTAATTGGGATGACGTCGTACTTGTCCATTTGCAAGAATGTAGTAGATAAGAGACAATAGAGCAAAGCAGCAGAAGAAGAAAGAGAGCAGCACACAAAACAACCAAAAAGGTATTCTGATCTGCTATAAAAAGGTGAATATGGCAGTATTTAGACCAACAGTGCACTAAGAGAGCAGTAATCAGCACTGATCGGTATTTAATCAGCCTTAATCAGTCATAAACAGCATCAACAGCAAACAGCAGCAATAGTAGAAGAGATCAGATCAGCACTAACAGTAGCAATAGCACTAACAGTAGCAATAGATCAGATCAGATCAGCATACAGCAGCAATAGTAATCAGCACTAACAGTAGCAATCGGCACTAACCAGAAGCACTAGCAGTACAAGACTGAGAGGCTGATGAAACAGCCAACTGGAAACAGCACTCAACACAGTGCAGTGAAAAAAAAAGAGCCAGACGAACTGGACTTGTGAGGCTAGATCTGTGTGTGGGACCCACAGAGTGGTCTAATCACAGATCAAGGCTGAGCAGCTTGAAGAAGATCAAGTGTACTTCCTCCGGTCCAAGTTTGATGAACAACGGGTACAGATCCACAAATCTGGACGGTTGTGATGAAAACTATCTGTCACTTAATAATGAAAAACGATAGGGGAAGAGAAGCCTTAAACCAACCTTAAATGGTGAAGAAAAAATCCAGAAAAATCCTTAAAAAGATCCTTGAGGCTTGTCGATCAGAACTGTGGGAGTTGCTGGTGGGCCACTGTTTGATCAGTGGTGGGCCACTTTTGATCGGGCGGTAATCAGCAATGATAGAAGAAGATTCTCACCAGAAAGAATTGATCAATGAGAGGATTGATTATAACCTAAGCTTTGATACCATGATAGAGTCTGTAATGAGATGAGAGGAAGAAGAAGAAGACAATATTGGTGAGAAAACTCAATGATCAATGGATCATCGACTGTTCTATTTTATAATCAATTGTTTCCTTAATCAAGCCACTAAGTATGTTAAGATTACAAATTAGAATAAATGAAAGAATGGAAAGAATCAATCCTAATCAATCCTAGTCTATACAAGGAAAACATTAAGAGATAAATCAGCTAATCAATGAGAGAATATATCCTAGACTATACAAGGAAAGAAGGCTGTACACATTAGATGTAAATCTAAACCATATCCCACGTGTGGGATTTTTACATGGGCCTATGAGCTGGGCCTTCTTAAGGCTTGTTATCTTCTACATAATGCACTTCCCATTCAACGACGAAATTGTGGGTGGCACCTATGTCCATTGCTCTAGCTGGATTCCCATTTAACACAACCTTAACATTAATAAGGCCGATCGATTGTAGGGTTCCATCATGCTGGTTATCGTTCAACAATTGTATAGGATTACCCCTGCCAGGTACTTTCTGTTGAGGAGTGGGCTCCACCCGAGGGGGGGGGGGGGGGTTATTAAAAAGTATTTATGTTGCTTCTACTAATGCCTCGAGGTTTTGGTAGAAATGGTTAGCTAGAGAAATTTAAGATGCTATCAAAGCCAACCCGTCGCAAGTTCGAATCATAGGAGGAACGATTCAATGCGAAAAGAATTAGTGCCGCCAAAAGTGCGCCTACTGGGTTCCACCTGAGGGGGAGTGTTGACGAGTGGGCTCCACCCGAGGGGGAGTATTAAAAAGTATTTATGTTGCCTCTACTAATGCCTCGAGGTTTTGGTAGGAATGGTTAGCTAGAGAAATTTTGCACTTCCACCTCTCTTTCTCTTTAACCAGAGCGTTCAACTTTTCCTTCTTTGGCCAGTCTTTTGCCCGGTGTGGATTGCGACAAATGAAGCAACCATAGTTTGCCTTGGAAGGCTTTCCCTGTTGGCTTCCATTCTAGGGTTGTTTATCCTTGCCCCAATCACTATTTTTCTTTTTGCTCTTTTTGGAACCGTCTTTGTTACTCTTGGGCTTCGCAACATCAAATTTTTTTTTGCCTTGGGCACCTTGAAGTTCACCAGCGCTTTAGTTGCAACCATTTCAATAGGCAGATCCTTGACTCCTTGCTGTCGCAATTCAGCCTGACCCCGGCCTTGCAGTCTGGACATTAAGCTAAACAATTTCATCCTTTGACATATTGTTCATGTCAAGCATGAGAGACGAAAACTGCTTAACGTAGTCATAGAGTCGACCCATATGCTTGAGTTTGCGGAGAGAATCTCTGGCAACCCATGCCACATTCTAGGGAAGGATCTGCTCATTCAGTTCCTTTTTTAGTGTTTCCCATGGTGTAATAAGATTGCAACCGGCACTTTGGCTGTCATCCACCAGCCTTTGCCACCGGAGTTCCACATTACCTGTGAGGTATGTGTTGGTGATCGTAACTCTTTCCTATGTAGAAACATTAGCAGCAGTGAAGTATTGCTTTATGTCCCATAGGAAATTCTCTAACTCCTTCGAATAGCGAGCACCGAAGAAGGGCTACAGTTTTGGCACCTTAACCTTTCTAGACTTTGCAGTAACACCACCATTATGAATTGCGCTCTTGAAGAGAGTCAATTTGTCAGAGAAGGTCTCCATTTGTTGTTTGAAAAAATCATCGGCTTACTGAATGCCAACCTTGATCTTCTCCATTTGAGCAACAACATCGTTGAGGGATGCTTCCAGCGACCCAAATCCCAATCTTCTCTGTCAACACAACGATCTTAGGACTATGTGTGATGTGGTCTGTAGCGGCCTTAGATAGTGACTTGGCCGTCTCTTCCAAGCAAAGAATACGATCCCAAATTTTCTCTAAGGCATTCTTTAACATGATTGTGGGTAGAATGAAACCAAAAGTTTGTGCTTGAGTCACTGAGGCCTATCTTAAGGACCCTGTAACACACTCTGGCTCATTCCTATGACTCACCAGCGATGTGGAATGCATGTGGGATGACTTGGTTGATGTGGCGGCCACATGTGCAATGGGTTGTGTGGTTATGACATTTATCTATGTGGCTATATACTTGGATCATTGGTTGCGTGGTAGGTGTCATGTAACCCACCAGACAGCAACTGCCATTGTGCAGTTTGTCTGAAATGTGTTGGCACACAGAGATTAGTCCACACCGGCAGGTGGTTAACTCATTTGGCAGACTGTGATTGGTATGGTTGCAGACATTTGCAGGAGAGGAACAGATCTGAGCATGATCTTGTATAGGTAGTGTGTGTTGTAACAATCATAAGGTCATAAACTCCACTCTTTTGATTAATAAAAGAGAAGTCACTCCCTAAATTAATCAGCATGTCAGTGTGTGTTGTTTGTCGTGGTTTCTGTGATTGTGCTGTGGGTTGGCAAGGCTAACTGAGGTAGAATCCTTAGCGCCAAACGTGGTGTATTTCTGTTGCAAAAACTTACCCCATGACAACTGGTATCAGAGCCTCGGTTTTCTACAAATAGTCGGCTTTTTTTTTTTTTTGTTCTACACACAATTATGTCCAAGAACGCTCTAGAGCAAATTCATGACAATTCTTTGTTTGTAGGAGACAATTGAATGGTTGTTTGAGGCCACTGCGAAACACATCACTTATGGTCCCAAGATCGTGGTGTTAAACAGACAAGGTTGGGCCCGTGGAGGTGTCCCTTAACAATGTTGTTGCTCAGATGGAAGAATTGAAGCCATTAGTGAATGACTGATTTCTTCAAACATATGGAGATTTTCTCATATGACTTGAATCTCTTTAAGAGAGTGATTCGTACTGGTGGCATTACTGCAAAATCGAGTGAGGTTAGGGTCCTAGAAACAAAACTCTTCTCTGGTGTTCGAAATGTGAAGGAGTTCAATAATTTTCTATGGCATATGGAACAGTATTTCACTATTGCACATGCACTTAAAGAAGAACAAGTGACGATCACCATTATGTATCTAACTTGTGATGCTAAACTTTGGTTGCAGGTTCGAGTGGATTATGACCAAAATGCTAGTCTGATTCCCATCACATCATGGAAGACATTGAAAAAGGAAGTAAAAGAGTAGTTCCTTCTTTGCAACGTGGCTTGGGTGGCTAAAGATTCTTTTAGACAACTTAATCACACAGGCCCCATTTGCAACAATGTTAGGTAGTTTTCATCTTTGATGTTATATCAAAAACATGTCAGAGGATGATAAGCTGTTTAATTTTGTGTCCGAGCTGCAGGGCTGGGCTCAGTGCGGGCTGTGTCGGTAAGGAGTAAAAGTTTTGCCTTCAGCAATGGCTGCTGTAAAAGCAATAGTGGACATTAAGCTGCCCAACGCAAAAAAGTACGGATGTTGAGAAGCCCTATAACAATAAGGGTTCTAAGAAGGGCAAGAAAAAGAATGGTGATGGTGGCAAGGAAAAGCAACCACAAAATGGAAATCAATGGGGGAAGCCTTCTAAGGAGCCTTTGGTAGCATCATTTGTCACGGCCGTCATTGGGCTCAAGACTGCCTGAAGAAAGAGAAGTTTAATGCCCTGGTTGTGGGGGAAAAGAAGCGAAAGAATGGAACCAGTCTGGTGACTCCACTGCAACTATTGAATGTCATTCAACACAATGGAAAGTCTAGTCTGTTAAGAAAGTGTTAAACGGGAGGCAATGGTGGACACTGGTGCCACCCATAACTTAGTAGAAAAATGGGTAAGTGCAACGACTTGGCTTATTCTTGACCAAAGGTCATAGTTGTATGAAGGCCGTAAACTCGGAAGCAAGGCCATTCTTTGGAATGGCCAATGGTCTAACAGTCAAGGTGGGCGAGTGCCTGGACCTTTGCAACTCTTGGCAGTTCCTTTGGATGACTTTGAAGTCATGTTGGGGATTGACTTCATAAAGGCAAAATGTCAATCATGGCCCACACGGGTGTCATTTTCATCGATGATGAGCAATCGCCGTGATTTGTCCCTAAGATTAGAGATGCTGGTCTAGTAGAGATAATATCCGCACTGCTGATAAAAGATGGTCTGAGGAAGGGTAATCTGACCCTTATGACAAACCTTGTGGAAGAAGAGGAGTCTGGTTCAGGAGACTATCCTTCAGTAGTGAACGCCCTCCTAGATGAATTCATAGATGTGATGCCGTTTGAACTTCCATAGGAGTTGCCCCCTCGTTGTGCTGTGGATCATTAGATGTAGTTGGTGCCTAGCACTTGACCCCTTGCACAGGAACCTTACAGGATGCTTCCTTCTAAATTAGCAAATCTCAAGAATCAACTGGATGAACTGCTGAAGACGGGGTTCATCCAACTACCCAAAGCCCCATACGGAGCCCCTGTTCTCTTCTAGAAGAAGAAAGATGGTTCACTGCATGTGCGTTGATTACAGGGCCTTGAACAAGATCATGATAAAAAAAAAGTACTCAATCCCATTGATTGCTGATTTGTTTGATCGCTCATTGAAGGCAAAGATCTTCAGTAGGTTGGATTTGCAATCAGGCCATTGTCTGGTGTGAATTGCTGCAGGTGACAAACCAAAGATTGCTTGTGTAATGTGTTATGGTTCTTTTCAGTTTCTTGTAATGCCTTTTGGCTTGACAAATTCCCTTGCTACTTTTTATACTTTAATGAATAGCGTGTTTTGGGACTACATCGATCTTTTTGTTGCTGTCTACCTTGATGATATTGTAGTATATAACAATTCACTGTAGGTACACTTGGAACACTTTAGTTGGGTGCTATCCATAATAAGAGCAAATGAACTGTATATTAAACCCGAGAAATGTGAGTTTGGTGGGGAACAAATCATGTTTTTAGGTTATATCATATGTAATGGGCGAGTTAGGATGGATCCAAGGAAAATTCAGGCAATAGTAGATTGCCTTGCACCTTCAAAAGTGATTGAGCTGCGGTCATTTTTGGGGCTTGCAAACTACTATAGGGAGTTCATTGCAAGGTACTCATGCAAAGTGGCTCCGTTGACTGACCTTTTGACGAAGGTCAGACCATGGAACTGGTCTTCCAAATTCCAAGAATGCTTTGCTCAACTGAAGCATCTTCTCTTTTTAGAGGCTGCTAGACTTTGAATGACCATTCAAAGTTCACATTGATGTGTTAAGACTGGGCTAGTAGTGGGGTGTTACTATAGGATGAGCACCTAGTTGCATTTGAAAGTCATAAAAAGAAAAAATAGACCAACGTTATTCTTCCATGAGATGGAAATGCCTGCCGTGGTGCACTATATATGAACTTGGGAGGCACTACTTGCTGGGTTCGAAGTTTTTCATATAGATAGATAATTCTACAACTAGTGCCTTTGCTATACAAAAGAAACTCACGTTGTAACCTTGATATACATTGTTACACTGTTCTCTATCAGCTTAAGCTTTTAGAGTTAGTGGTTGTCAACATGGTATCAGCGCGGGAGGTTGAGTGTTTGAATCCCCGGAGCTGTTGTGCCTTGTATTCTCCCACGGAGGGTGTGATTCCCGTTTGGAGCCTCTGTATTCTCCCCGGGGCCGTTGTGCCCCTGTATTCCCGTGAAGGAGCCCGCACATGCCCTCGGGTAACCTTGATATACATTGTTACACCATTCTCTCTCAGCTTAAGCTTTTAGAGTAAGTGGTTGTCAACAACTCGCATCCAAACACGCTCACTTGTAGGATTTTATTGCAGAGTTTTACATGGAATTGAAGTATAAAACATGCAAATGCAACATAGTTGCTGATGTGCTCAGCGGATCGTGGGTGTGAAATCATTTGTTGTAACCACTTTGGGCCACCATCAATAAAGGGAAAGGCCAATTCAATGAAACAATGCCTATACAAGAACTAGTGTATGACATGAATAATTTGGATATCAAAAGGATCGGACACATTTTTTTTTCCTTTTTCTTTCTTTCTTTCTTTCTTGTTTTAGAAGGTAACGTGACTTGAACCCACGAGCTCAAGGTTGCAATTGTGAGCGCCTTCCACTGTGCTATGGGCTCATTGTCAAGAACACGTGACAACTAGGTGGTTAGCAATTACAATACAGTTGTTGTTAGAAAAATGTTATGTAATGTGCCACATTAAGTTTTTTCTCACTAATCTTTTTTTAATTTAATGCATTGTATATTAAACTTATTTTATCATATTACCAATTACTATTTGAAATTATTTAAAGCTTCTTGACAAGCTGAACTGGGCCTACCTTGAGTTTGGCCCATAAAATAATTGAGTAGAGTTGAGCTGAGCTCGAGCAGCTTGCAAACCAGCATTGTTTACATTCTTACCGTTAGGGAGTCTTAACAAATGATTATAATTTCGTTATCAAAAAACAAATGATTATAATTTCTCAATAGAATTGTTGTCCTTCGAATTATTGATGGACATTGCTGAGAGGAATGGTTGTTCTCAAGCTTACTCTTTCCAAGTTTAGAGCTATAATGGAATTTTTATACATTGCTTGAAAAGATATGGCATGCTAGCTTACTGTAACACGAACTAAATTTGTACCAGGCTTTAGCTAAAGCTGATTGGGGACACCTACTGCCCCCAAAGCAGGGTTGAGAGTATGTGACTTCGAAAAACCTAAATAAAATAAAAAAATAAAAATTAATAATGGAAAAAAAGAACTGAATTTGAGTGAATTGTCTTCACATTTTTTATTGATGCTTCTGCTTTTGTAGGTCTGCTACTTCCGCTATATAAGGTTTTTGCCTTCTGGAAAGTTCCTTTATAAGGTTATTTGGTTTAAATGATTTACATACAGTCAAAATACTTGAAATACGTGTTCAATCTTAAATGCTCTGAAACTGTCATTTCATATGGTCAGAATTCTTCTCAAAAAGTTAAAGAAGTAGCAAAATTCATGAATTCCCGTGCATCAAAGTCTGATTGTATTTTTGGTGGTCACTACACATTGACTGATGACCAGGTCAGTCATCTTTTAAAAACTGCGGAACATTACTCATTTTTGATGTTTTATCAACTGACGTCTGATATCATTATGGGCATGTCATTTACAGGTTGAAGCTGCTATCCTGTACCCAGGCTTACGTCCTACTGTTCTAAGAATTCGTCTAAGGTCTTCATAAAATGACTGAATTTTAATGTGCATAGTGCAATCTTAATTAGTTAGCATTTTAGTCTGATGAAAACAGATGCCGAATCCTAGTTGGCTAGTTGTGCAACAGGAGATCTACACCTTGTTGTACCTGGTGAAAGAAAAGGGCATCTTCACTCATTGGACCATCATATTTTTTTATTTATTTTAAATATAGAGTGGACCATTGGAAGCTGCCTCAATTTATACATCCATATTTTGAATTAGTTCAATGTAATTTTTATATCGTCACCCTTGTGACGAGTGGGCTGGCTTTTCCCCCTCAGGCCAGGGTACTTAGACTAATGTTTCTTGGCTAGTGGACATCTTGGATCTTACTTTGACTAATGTTTCCTGGCTAGTGGACATCTTGGATCTTACACTCATACTGCGCTGGGATGTTTGGCTATGTGTGGATGGGCCACACATGTACATGCAACATGGGTCCACACTAGTACCAATTGATGCAATCCGAGGGTTAGGATCGCAAGTGTCGGAGAACAATTAGAGTTCACACACGAACAATCACACGATGAAGGCACTCTCCAACAATAAACCCACAAAGGGTAAATTTTATTAACTCCAAATCTGAGATCATTAATCTCTACAATGCTCTATTTATAATAAAAGATACTTAATTCCTAAGAAACAATCCTAATCAAACTTAGAAACAAAAATAAGAATCCCATTCAAATTAGAAACTAATCCTAATTACAATCTTTGCTATAATTAACACTAATAACAATTATGAAAAACTCTTAAGCATCAATGGGTCCAATGTGTGGCCCATGATTGTCTCACGTTGGCAACTATTGCTGCATCATCATTCCCCCCAGGTTGGAAAAGAGTTCGACCTCGAACTCGGCTCTTCTTCTTGATATTGCTTTTGTATACAGTGCATATTTGAAGTGCTTCTTTGGTGAAACAAGAGCTTGATCCTTTCTTTGGTGGTGCCGGCTTCATGGGACGAAGCGTGACTTGCTTTTCACCATGCATGAATGTGTATGTGTTGTCGCGTATGCCATTAGTGTCATTCTTGTCATACATCCATGGGCGACCCAACAAGATATCACCACTGTCCATGGGTACCACATTACACCAGACTCTATCTGTATAATCTTCACCAATAGAAAAGGTAACTGGATAGGCATACCGTACTTGGACGAAGCGTGACTTGCTTTTCACCATGCATGAATGTGTATGTGTTGTCGCGTATGCCATTAGTGTCATTCTTGTCATACATCCATGGGCGACCCAACAAGATATCACCACTGTCCATGGGTACCACATTACACCAGACTGTATCTGTATAATCTTCACCAATAGAAAAGGTAACTGGACAGGCATACCGTACTTGCACTTCATCATCACCTATCATTAACCATCTAGCAAAGTAGGGACGATGATGTTTCTGAACTTTCAGCTGCAATCGATCCACAAGAGCTTGAGAGATAATGTTCTGACAACTTCCTCCATCAATGACTACCGTGCATTCTTGACCATCGACTATTCATTTGGAGCGGAAAATATTATCTCGTAACTATTTCTTCTCAGTAGTTGAGGTAGTCACTTCGATGACCATGAGTGACTCAAGACCTTCCACGGGCCTAATGTCTTCTACATCCTCTGTTTCATTCTCTTTAGGATCATCTGGAGTATCTTTCATATCACTTTCATTCTCGATGATGTGGATGCGTTTGGGGCATTCCATTGCACGATGCCCTTGTTGTTTACAATTGAAGCATGTGATCCTATTTTGAACTTCGGGCTTGGTGAAAAATTTCTCCGATGAACTGCTTGGTTTAGAATCTGTAATTGAGGAATTCTTCTGCATAACTCATTTAGCTGCTTTAAATATTTTGGCCTGATGATTTGCAATCCCCTTAGCCTTGATAGCATGTTGAACGATGTCATCAACATTATCAAAATGCTTGAGTGTGAGGATATGTTGTATGTCAAGTGTAGCCCATGAAAGTATCTGTCAACTAAGATATCATCATCTTCATTCAAGCCACAATGAGCTTGCATGGTCATGAATTCCTCAGAATACTCAACAACTGTCTTAGATCCTTGTTTCAAATCTTGAAAATTTGAACGTAGATCTTTGGAGTAATTGATAGGAAGGAATTTTTGCTTCAACTGATTTTTCATCTCGGTCCATGTGTCAGCAGGGTCAAGTTATTGGCTTCTTCTCTTCTTTTGCAACTTGGCCCAGCATATCGCAGCATAATTGCGAAATCGAGTTGCCACTAAGGTGACTTTATGACCATCTGTCATTGGTTTATGTGCAAAAATATTTTCAATGCACACTAACCAATCCATGAATTCATCGGGCTTCAATTTTCCATCATATTCGGGAATCACAAGTTTAATATGCAAATCTTGATTAACATTTACTGCTTGTGGTTCTGTTGATTCTGAATATGTCCTCCATCATCTCCGTGATTATTCTCACACCGATTATTTTCCAAATTGGTTAATCGGGTTTCAATCCTTGCAGGAGCCTCTTGGATTTGAACCATCATTGCCGATAGTTCCGCGACGGTTCCCTTCAAATCCTCATCGTTTGCGGAGGAAGACTCCACTTCTATATGCTTCTTGGGAGACATTTTTCTTGTTATTGCAAATTTAAAAGTTTTGATTGACCTAATGTGTAGGTCTGCTTTCCACGATCACTAGTGAAAATGGATATGAAATCCGACTATGGATGAGCCCGATATCGTAAAAAGAATTCTGAAACGTTGATTTGATCAAATCCACTGTTGATAGGCTGCCACTGATGCAGGCCCTTTCTGTACTCAAGTTGGGCTGGTTCAACTTAACCCGAACCTGACCTGAACTTAGACCCACAGATGGATGTAAACAGAAAGCACATGTAAGGCTTCTTTTTTCTTGCCTCGGTTACAGCGCCGGAAAGAATAGAAAAAAAGGGGTTGAAGCCCTTGTATGTCTTCACTGCGCTCCTTCGGAAATGAGAAGAATCCTTCTCTTCCTCGTCAACGATAGGAGAGGATATGTTGGCAATGGCTCTGGGCGCTGACGGTGCTGTGCGGAGACGATGATGCAATGTGTCTGGAACTTTGGTGCCAGGTACACACTTCTTCCCCTATTCTCCTTCCTTTCTTTCGGCTACGTCTCTTCTTCTTCTGATTTTTTTTTTCTGGGTTGTGATTCACGAAGCTGGTTTGGCTAGGGTAGGTGACGGTGGAGGGGAATGGATTACGAGGGCTTTGGGTGCAACCGATGATCTAAGCAAGGGTTAGGGGTTCGCGTCTGGGACATGATAGGGTTTGGGGATGTTCCTGGTTGCTGCGGATTTGGTGGAGAGAGGTGGAGGATGGGGTTTTCGGATTTCCGGGAGGTCTAGATGAGTGGGGTTTGTTGGGAGAGATGGCTGGATTTTTGGATTGCTAGATTGGGGTAATTCTAGATTCTAGATGGCAGGGAAGGATTGGGGATTCTGGATTCGATGAATGGGTGGGAGTCTGGCAGTGAAGGATGGATAGAAGATGGGGATGGACGGATAGGGGTAGTCACACACCGACGATTGTGAGGATCGTGCGACTCTGATACCAATTGATGCAATCCTAGGGTTAGGATCGCAAGTGCCGGAGCACAATTAGGGTTCACACATGAACAATCACACGATGAAGATACTCTCCAACGATAAACCCACAAAGGGTAAATTTTATGGACTCCAAATCTGAGATCATTGATCTCTACAATGCTCTTTTTATAATAAAAGATACTTAATTCCTAAGAAACAATCCTAATCAAACTTAGAAACAAAAATAAGAATCCTATTCAAATTAGAAACTAATCCTAATTACAATCTTTGCTATAATTAACACTAATAACAATTAAGAAAAACTCTTAAGCATCAATGGGTCCCACGTGTGGCCCATGATTGTCTCACGTTGGCAACTATTGCTGCTGCATCACAAATACTAAACCTTCTCTTGTACCCCACGTTTATTCCATGCCTATGTATACTCATTTCTTTGTAATATAAAAGGGAAGGTGAGCATCCAAAGGGTGTCACCGAATATTATTTAACTTCTTTGTGTAAAGGAAGCCTTCCAAGACCTCATCTTGGTCGATATCTTGGCCTTCCAAGACCTCATCTTGGTCGATATCTTGGTCGATATCTTAAAAATATTAGTTGAGACCGATATATCGGCTGGCATTTTCAAAATATCAACCTTGTCAAAAAGGGTCTCTTGATTTGACAAAGTCATGTCTCTTATAATGTTGTTTTTCTTGAAAATCAGTACTTTTTCTTTAAGAACTTTCTCCTCCATCCCCAATATCTTTCCTTCCTGATGTCTTTGGACTTTGATACTCTACCAGAACCAAGTATAAGCCTAGGATTGTTTGTCTAGCGAGGTCATCGTGAGAATTATGTTTTTGAGCCTCTTATCCAAGGGCCTCCCCTCGAGCCTGATCCAAATTCCACTCCTTTTGTCCCCTTATCGTTATGTCTTTTCTAATTCCTTCTTAATTGATATTTTTTCCTTAGTCTCCATTCCTAACTCTTAATTAACAAGAGGTGAGGCGCATAGTTTTAAAACTTAGCCGAGTCGACTTTACTCAGACTCGGACATGACCGAGTTAGGTCATTCCCAAATCGGCCAAATCTTCTTCTAGATCTTTGTCTCAGTACATAGAAGCAAATCTTCTTCACCATAATTGGAACAGATCCTGCTATGAAAATAGTTGGAGGGATCTATATTTGAAATGTTATGGAGATTCAGGAAGAACGAAAATCCAAGACTCCCAAATCCAAATCCAAATTCCATCTCCTAATCCAAATCAAAACCCATCTCCCAAATCCAAAGAATAAAACCCATATCTCGTACCATTTCCTCTCCTCCTCTTTTAGTCTCCCCCATTTCCTCCACCCTTCTTTTGAAAGGTAAAATTCAATAAGAAAAAGCAAGTAATACAAGAGAGACATACTGACAAGCTTACAACCAACACCCAGAAAAAGGAGAGAACAGAAACAGGAAAAACAAAAGAAAGAAAGGAAAGGCAAAGGCCCTAATAAGACAGGGCAATGTCCTTCCACTTCAGCAACATTTGGTCCAGAAAAATCCCTTGAAAAATTGGATTAAAAGCTTTATCGTCTCGGTAACTGAACTCACACTTGAAGCAATTCCCTCGAAACACCTGACATTTCTTTCCTTCCGAATTATCCAAATAACAGCAAGGAAGGACAGCTTCCACATTTCTCTTCCTCTAGGTGCCAAAGAAGGATAAATTCAAGCTTCAAATAGGTCCCAAATAGAGTTAGGGAGAACCCAGCTGCACCCAAACCAGCGCAGCACCACATTCCATGTCCATTGGGCAAAGCTACACTTAAGAAGAAGATGATCCATGGACTCCTCATCCTCTAAACACAAAAGACAAGCATTCACTACAACCATACGTCTTCTTTTTAAATTATCGATAGTTAGGATTCTGTTTTGGAGGGCTAACCACCCAAACACCAAAATTCTAGGTGGAGCTTTTAATTTCCAAATCCTTCCCAAGGCACTTCTTGATCCTACCCTCCCCGACGAAGTTGTAAAGAAAGAAGAGACTAAGAATTGGCTGTCTTTAGAGGCAGTCCAGATTCTCTCGTCTTGGCCCCAAGATAGAAACCAAAATAGGAAGATTAAGGAGGAGCACCTGATTGTCCTCATTTTCCTTTAGATTTCTTCTAAATATAGAGGTCCAAATTAAATGACTTCCTGACCCAGGTCTTTCCAAGTAACTAGAAACTGATCCTTTCTTTTCCATATAGCACAATTCGGCAATTCTAGAAATCTGGCTGCCAGTGGATGGTCACCCACCCAATTATCATGCCAAAACATAAACCTTCTCCCCCGAGCCTACTCGATACTTTATATTTCTCTTAAACTCTTCCTGAGCTGATGTAATCCCTTTCCAGATGTTGGAGCTTTTATAGGAAGCAGAGTGGAAATCCCAGCCGTCCCTAGAGCCACCATATTTAGCTAGCAACATGAGTCTCCACAAACCTTCAGATTCACCCCCAAGCCTCCATAGCCACTTGCCTAGAAAAGCTTGATTCATATCCCTCAGGGGGGCCTTATACCCAATCCACCTTCTAATTTTGGTTTACAAACCGATGAGCACTCCACCAGGTGAAACTTCTTTTCACTGCTCTACCAAGTGAAAATCCCTTTGGAGTTTCTCTATAATGATTGATGACCGAAACTGGACATTTAAAATGGACATGAAGTACATAAGTAGGCTAGATACTACTGATTTTATAGGAGTTACCCTCCCTCCTATAGAAAGATAATTGGTTTTTCACAAAGCTAGCTTCCTTTCAACCCTCTCCACAACTGGATTCCACAGATTTATTAGCCAAGCCTAGACACAAGGGGAGTCCCAAATAAGAAGAGGGAAGGTGAGCTACCTTACATCCCAAAATTTCAGCATATTGAAACAACAAAGCCTCCTCTACTATTGTCCCAATCAATTCACTCTGGAAGAAATTGATATTTAAGCCGGACACTGCTTCGAAGCACAATAGGGTAGCTTTCACATTCTTCATCTCATCTTCATTAGCTTCACAAAAGATAAGCGCATCATCAGCAAACTGCAAAAGAGAAATAGGAGAACTTTGACACACTTTAAAGCCTCTTATCCAGTCTGCAGAGACCACACCCTTAACCATCCTACTCATTGCCTCAGCCACAATAATGAATAGGAAAGGGGAAAGTGGATCCCCTTGTCTAATACCCCTTGGAGCTGGAATGAACCCTTTAGGCGACCCATTAATTATGATGGAAAATCAGGCTGACGAAACACATTCCTTAGTCCAGGCCTTCTATTTTGCTCCAAACCCCATTCTAAGCAAAAGATAGTCACCATTTCTTGCAGCCTTTTTTCGCTATAGAAAAAAAAATGAGATGCTGACATAGCTGAGTTGACTCCATTCAACTTGACCCTACCCTTGTTGAGTCAAGTGTCGAGTCAAAGCTTTAATACTGGCGAGGCATGAGTGTTGGCAACAGGCAATGTAGGAGGAACTTAATGCGCTTCTATCTGGTCTCTCATGTGATATTGTGCCATGTCCTTTTGCAAAACCAATTGGCAACAATATTCTGTCAAGCTCAAATCATATGGTGCTTTGGATCATTACAAAACATGTCTAGCAGCAAAATTGTAAGAATATGTGATAGAATATGCAAAAAGCTTTTGCTCTCGTTGCAAAAGCGGTAATTGTTCATACAATCTTAGCCATTATCATTTATCAGTCATGGCCTCTCTTCCAAATGGACATAAAAAATGCTTTCTTACATTGCGATGTAAAAGAGAGGTTTACATGCATCTTCCAATGGGGATATATTGGACTTGTCATGCTGTTTGTTGATTGCATTGATCTATTTATGGCCTCAAACAGGTCCCACGAGCATGGGTTGATAAATTTCGCCAGAGCCTTCTTCAACTTCAATTTCAACAGAGCAAGTATGATCCTTCCATTCCTTAGACGGACTGATACAGAACATCACTGTTCTTACCTTCTATTGGTGATATTAACTTTCTAGGACTGATTCTGACAATACCTGTCGGCTCCGATGTCTCCGCCATGCTCCTTTTCATAGGAAGGAGCTTGAACTTCTGCCCACTTCCTGGGTCTTAACGTTAATACTTCAGCTCAAGGTCTTTTCATAACAATCACAAATACAACAAAGACTTTATTGCAAAGGCTTAACTACAAGACTTCACGATTGTGGACACTCATCTCAAAGGGAATGTCAATTGTCAAGTATGGAAAGATGATGGTGATCTCCCTTTTTATCCTATGCTATATCGCAAGGTTATTGGGAGCTTTCTCTAATTGATCATTACCTTGCCGATATTTCTCATGTTATCTATCTTGTGAGTATTTTCATGATGAAGCCTCAGCATCTCTGCATGGCTGTAGGCAAGCAGATCATTCAATATCTCCGTGGTACTTGTACCATGGGCTATTTTTCCCACCTGACCTACCCTCTACCTAGTTGAGTATAGTGATGCTAGATCGAGCCAGCTGTCCCGGCACTCGTAGGTGGTGGATGCCATGGTTCAAAATTGCGGTATTGGTTTTTGTCGTGGTCAACCACAAAAAGCGTTACGACGTAGAGTCATGTTGCGGTCCATCACGGTGTGAATTTTTTCAACCTCAGAAAACTTTAAAAACATCCAAAAAATTCCAGAATATTAGAAAATGCTAGATTTCTTCCATTCCATTAGTACACACTATAAACCAAATGTCGGTTCCCCAAAGTCACAACCAAATTAGTATCGATGTTTAATCTATTAACTGTTAAATATGTCAAGCCTTGATGTTTAATATTTGTGTCCAACCTTATAAATTCATATATGTAACCCATATCTACAATCAAAATCAGTAAAAAAAAACAAATCTCTTTTTCTAGCTTTGTAACAAATTTCACTCCAATTGGAGTTGGTCCCACAATTGAATTGTTCATGTTACATGATATTTTAAAAATAAAACCCTTGATTTATGAAAATACATGGTAGATATTTGGAAAAAGGCCCCTTGACTTGTGAACCAATGTTTTAGCCTTTTTATACAGAATTTTTGTATTTTGATAGAACTTGTTGGTTTTAACAGGGTGAGAGGGACAACTGCGGGGGCAAACAATCGGCTTGATCTTCTTTCCCTTGTTACAAGTGGAGTAAATGACACTGAAGTTAACGATCTTGGTGGTGATATGCTTGGAGTGGTTGATGGGTGGCAGGAGGACGAGACTCACAACCCCGATGTTCCGGCAGTTTCACATAGGAGAGGGTTAACACCGTTTGTATTTGTTCCATTTGAAGAGGTAAACTCACTTCTTTGCTTAATCCTCCATTGAGTGGATGTGAGCTCACTTTTCTTTTTTTTTTTTTTTTTTTTCTTGTTGTTGTATAGTATTTTATGATATAATTTGGATTGTAATGCGTCCTGTTACAATCACATCAGAAAACGTTTACAGTCTGTCCCAAAGTTAACTGGTTCACAGTTCGATTAATTCGCAATGCAATTCTTAATTTGAGTAGTTTAATTACAAAAGTCAATGGAGTAGATTCATTTGATGCTTTTCAATTCATCTGATTTGGAGTTTGAGTAAGTTCGATGTACTAATTCATCTATGTCCATGCTACTAGAAGTATCATTGGGACACAGATCTAAATCCCCACCACTCAAAATAACTGTTTTTACATTTACTTCTAGCCAAATTCTACTTGGACAAGAGTTTGGCCCACCATTAGATTGGCCATTGTAAAGCACATGGTATAAATAAAGACCAAAATAGAACCCCAGTTTCACTGGCAATCAATCTTAAGGAGGGACCAACTCTAATTGGAGTTAGATATAACTAGCATACATAGGTGTGCTGTGCTTTTGAGAAGCTAGTATTCAGGTTATAGAACTTTTTGTGAATTATTTGCTATAGTTTGCAAATCAAGCTGTGAATTGTTTGGAACAAACTGTTTGCAGTTCGAAGGCTTTATTAGGTTACTTTGGTTTTGCCTTATCTTTATAACCAAAAGTATCCATATTGTCAGTTTTGCCCAACATCATGTATGCCAAATGATGTCAAAATATAAGTGCAATAGGGTTGGTCAAAATATATATGCAATGGGGTGTGGTACGCTTGCCGTTTTACAGTGTCTGAGATGTGTATGCCAAGATGGATAAGTTGAGTAGAACAAAATGGTAAAATGAGGAACCAGTACATCAGAGAAACTCTGTGGGTGGTGTGAAATATGCTGTTGCAGACTACTATGTAAGTTGAGGAAACACCATTTGAAAGGTAGTTCTCAGCGTACATGCCTTGTATATATCTCGGATTTGATTAAGATAATGATTGTAATTCATTATTGTAATCAGATCCCTAAAATATGGGGTCGGATGTACACAAGAGTCTATATGTTTAGAGGCTTGTACTGCACTTCATTTGAGCCATATACTCTGTTGGCCCAATGTCAAGGTGCATTGTATCACATCCGTCAATATATGTTTGGTGGTTTGTACTGCACTTCATTTGAGCCATATTCTCTCTGTTTGCCCAATGTCAAGGAGCATTATATCAGAGCTTTGCCAGCAGAACTGTGTTCTTCAGCTGTTGTTGGAAGCCATTGAAACTGTCTCTGCAAACTCTCAACACAAACGTGCGCAAAACCAGTTAAGTAGGAGGCCTGCTGAAGTCTTGAAGAACTGATCTCTTAGTAGAGGAATCCGGTGCTTCCCCCACTCCCCCCAGGTTGTTTCTTGCTTGAAGGACTATGTGACACACTTGCAAGTCTCTGCAGGGATTTTATTTTATTTTTTTGTGGCAAATTGAATTAAAGAGGAGGAAGGAGATGAGCAGAAAACAGGTCCCACAACAGCAGAAAAGAGAGAAAAAGGACTCAACAGGCCTGAGTACCAAAAGAAAAATTTACAATGGAGGAAGACCTCCCAAAAAAATTTGAATAGAAGAGAGAGTATGACCAAGGTAAGGCTTGGACAAAGGACCCAAAACTGATTTTAGCCAGATCCAGGGAAGCCTTTTGGTTAAGGGAAGACAGGGGGACTTTCTTCAAAACGGACTTCATTCCTGCACCTCCAAATAGCAAAAATTAAGGAGGCAACCACTGCTGAGATACCCTATTTAGCAGCCTTATCACAAGAGCAAGTTAGGGAATTCTATAACTGAGATGCTGTTGTGGGGCTGTTGGCTGCCTGAAAAATCCAACACCAAAGATCCTTAGCAAATTGGCAGGAGAAGAAGAGATGAAGATCCTATTCGACGTCATTCGAATATAGCGAGCACATTGAACAGAGGTTAACACCAAATTTCTGAGCTCGATCATCTATTGGGGTGCGTCTGTGAAGGCGATGTAGAAGATAACAAGCCTTAAGAAGGCCCAGCTCATAGGCCCATGTAAAAATCCCACACGTGGGATATGGTTTAGATTTACATCTAATGTGTACAGCCTTCTTTCCTTGTATAGTCTAGGATATATTCTCTCATTGATTAGCTGATTTATCTCTTAATGTTTTCCTTGTATAGACTAGGATTGATTAGGATTGATTCTTTCCATTCTTTCATTTATTCTAATTTGTAATCTTAACATACTTAGTGGCTTGATTAAGGAAACAATTGATTATAAAATAGAACAGTCGATGATCCATTGATTATTGAGTTTTCTCGCCAATATTGTCTTCTTCTTCTTCCTCTCATCTCATTACAGACTCTATCATGGTATCGATGATCCATTGATTATTGAGTAAACATGGGCGCCTGTTTTTGCTGGACATTGGACATCATTCTTTTTTTGCTTCTTCTACTTTCAATAAATTGTGGGATGTTTGGCATAAACGTCTTGGTCATGTGAACAATGCACATTTGCTTTCCTTATTTAAATTTGGTTGTTTAGATTCTACTTTTGATAATAAAATGATGTCTTCTTTATCTCAATCAAAGTGTGAAACTTGTTGCTTAAGTAAAAGTCACATTTCGCCTTTTCCTGTTCATAATGCTCGTGCTGTGGCATCATTTGACATTATTCATTCAGATGTTTGGGGTATTGCTCCTACCTTGAGTAGGACAGGCTTTAAAGGTAGGACAGGCTTTAAATACTATGTGACCTTTATTGATGACCATTCTCGTCATACTTGGATTTACTTTATGCGCATGAAATCTGAAGTCTTCTCCATTTTTCAAAAATTTTATAACATGGTCCAAACCCAATTTCAGAAAGCAATCAAAATTCTACGATCAGATTCCGGTGGCGAATACATGTCTCATGAATTCTCTGCCTTCCTTTCTGATAAAGGAATTTTTCACCAGAAATCTTGTCCGCATACTTCTCAGCAAAATGGGATTGCGGAAAGAAAGAACAGACATATTCTTGAAACTGTTCGTACTCTGTTGATTGCGTCTTTAGTCCCTCCAAAATTTTGGTGCGATGCTGCACAGACTGCTGTGTATCTTATTAACCGTCTTCCTAGCACTATTCTAGGCAAAACTACTCCTTACGGAGTTCTCTTTGGTCACACCCCTTCATACTCTCACTTGCGTGTTTTTATTTTGTTTGTGTTTTGTTCATCTTCCTCCTACTGAGCGCACTAAGTTATCTCCACAGGCTGCTAAATGCATCTTTTTGGGTTACAATAATGAACACAAAGGGTTTTTGTGTTATGATCAATTCGAAAAACGCATGCGCATCTCTCGGAATGTGATTTTCTTGGAACATATTCCCTTCTTTTCTTTACGTTTGGATAGTCATCCTATTGCTGTATCCTATCTGCCACAATTCTCGGAGTCTACTTCTCCATCACCTTTTCCCAAAGTCTATGTCCGGCGGAACAAGGTACCTCCTCTGGTGACTCCCTCTCCTGATCCTCTCCCAGCGCCGCCTACTAAATCTCCAGGTAATAACACTTCTTCTGATAACACCATTTCTCTGCGACGCTCTAGTCGTCCTTCTGTTGCCCCTAATCGCTATGGATTTCCTGCTCTTCTTACTTCCTTGGATAGTACTCCCATACCCACCTCATATTCACAGGCCTCAAAGATTGCTTACTGGTAGGATGCTATGACTGAGGAATGTTGCTCTTGAAGCAAACCACACATGGGAATTGGTACCGGCCTCGGCTGGCGCCTCTGTGATTGGCAGCAAATGGATGTACTCCGTCAAAGTACACTTTGATGGGAGTCTTGATCGCTACAAAGCCAGATTGGTTGCACAAGGTTATAAGCAGGAATATGGAATTGACTATGAGGAAACATTTGCACCAGTGGCGAAAATGACCACCGTTCGTACTCTTCTTTGTGTCGCGGCAGCCCGCAACTGGCCTTTATGGCAAATGGATGTCAAAAATGCTTTTCTCCATGGGGACTTGCGAGAGACTGTTTATTTAAAACCTCCGCCAGGATATGCTTGTCCTCCAAAGCATGTGTGCAAATTGCGGAAAGCTCTTTATGGACTTAAACAAGCTCCCAGGGCTTGGTTCGATAAGTTTCGGGCAGCAATCCTTCAAGCCGGATTTCTTCAGAGTCACTCTGATAGTTCCCTCTTTCTAAGATGGACACCGAAGGGCTACACATTCCTCTTGGTCTATGTTGATGATATGATTATCAGTGGAAATGATACTACCGGCATTACGGATCTCAAACACCACCTTACTCGCCACTTCAGAATGAAGGATCTTGGTCCTCTCACCTACTTTCTGGGGCTTGAGTTTGTGCGCAACAAATCAGGCATTAGGGTCCTTCAGTGCAAATATGCGACAGATTTGATCACGTCAGCCAGGCTTGATGATGCTCACACTTTTGATACGCCTCTGGAATTGAATGGAAAAATCAGTTCCGATGATGGCACTCCCTTAGATGATCCATCTGTTTTCCGGCGGATAGTTGGTAGTTTGCTCTACTTAACTATGACTCGGCCGGATATTTCTCATGTTGTTTTTACAGTAAGTCAGTTTGTTAGCAATCCCTACAAACCGCACCTTGCTGCTGCATTACGCATCCTCCGCTATGTTAAAGGCACTCTTCATCATGGTCTCTTCTTCCCTTCTGATACTTCTCTACAATTATCAGCTTATGGAGATGCTGACTGGGCTGGCTGTCCGGACTCTCGGAGGTCGACCACTGGATGGTGTATGTTTCTTGGAAAATCTCTAATTTCATGGAAGTGCAAGAAGCAAACCACTGTCTCAAAGTCTTCTGCTGAGGCAGAATATCGTGCGATGTCTTCCGCCTATGCTGAAATTATCTGGCTCCGCCCCCTTCTGTGTGAATTGGGTGTTCTTGTTGGTAGTTCCACACCTCTCCATGGGGACAATACCAGTGCTACCAGAATTGCCAACAACCTGGTCTTTCATGAAAGAACAAAGCACATTGAGATTGACTGTCACTTCATCCGTCAACATGTCGTTACTAAGAAGATCACTCTGCCTCATGTCTGTTCTTTTAACCAGTTGGCAGATATCTTCACCAAGGCCCTTCCCAAAATGCGTCATCATGATCTAACTAGCAAATTGATGTTTTCTGCCTTACCACATCAATTTGAGGGGGAGTGTAGAAGATAACAAGCCTTAAGAAGGCCCAGCTCATAGGCCCATGTAAAAATCCCACACGTGGGATATGGTTTAGATTTACATCTAATGTGTACAGCCTTCTTTCCTTGTATAGTCTAGGATATATTCTCTCATTGATTAGCTGATTTATCTCTTAATGTTTTCCTTGTATAGACTAGGATTGATTAGGATTGATTCTTTCCATTCTTTCATTTATTCTAATTTGTAATCTTAACATACTTAGTGGCTTGATTAAGGAAACAATTGATTATAAAATAGAACAGTCGATGATCCATTGATTATTGAGTTTTCTCGCCAATATTGTCTTCTTCTTCTTCCTCTCATCTCATTACAGACTCTATATCAGGCGACACCAGGCAAAACAGGCTAATCTAGGGGGCATCCAAGCATGACAAACAAAGGAAGACCATGGCTTATTATCAGTTCTCGTTCTAACCGTGTCCCAAGCTCCTTTCAGAGATAAACCAGCCACTGTATTTTTGGACCAGAGAAGCACATCAGGAAGCTGAGTATTCAGCTGGATCGTTAAAGCTCTTTGAAAAGGATGGTGGTGATTTTTTGCACATATTTAATTCTCGTCATGATCTTTCAATCCCTTCTGCCCTTTATGGTTGGCACAAACTCAGGTGGGCCCTAAAAAGTTAGCTCATATACCGCACCATCTCACCAGAGCGTCTCTCTCTCTCTCTCTCTATATATATATATATATGCCTTGCGTCCGTATCAATATAAGAAAATTGAAGTCGTTCTTTATTGGTCCAAATATGGGAAATTAGTATTCTGAGAATGATATTTACTTTGTGCAGCTCATTAATTTAAAGCAAGAAAAGTTAACAACTGATGACTATACCCACCAATTTCAAGAACTACAATATTTATGTGAGTTAAGGGAGAGAGATATGGACGATATCATCATCTTCATCAAGGCCTAGCCCCAATTATATTGGAGTCGGCTACATGAATTTTGTTTCTCATTGATCCTGAGATTTACTTTGAGCTGTTCATTAATTTAAAGCAAGAAAAGTTAACAATTGATGACTATACCCGCCAATTTCAAGAACTATGATATTTATGTAAAATGTTTTTGGCAAGTATATTTATGTGAATTAAGGGAGAGAGATATGGACGATATTATCATCATCATCAAAGCCTTGTTCCAACTATGTTGGGGTCGGCTACATGAATTATGTTTCACTATTCCAATCTATCTTGAGCCAAATCCTCAGATAAGTTTCACTTTTTCAAATCTATTTTTACTACTTTTATCCACGTCCTCTTCGGCTTACCCTTTACCCTTGGTGGGCCATCAACCTATATAGCCAAACTTTTTCCTACCGGCATCGTTGTCAGCTTGCGTTGGACATGCCCAAATAATTTCAAATGGGTTTCTCTAATTTTATTCCCTATTGATGTTACCTTTAAATGCTCTCGAAAATGTTCATTTCTAATTGTTTCCTTCCTAGTTTTATCACACATCAACCTCATCATTCTCATCTTTGCTACATCCATTTTGTGCATATGTTGCTTTTTGATTGGCCAACATTCTGCTCCATATGCCATAGCTAGTCTAATTGTTGTCTTGTAAAAATTTCCTTTAATCTTGTTGGCATTCGTCGGTCACAAAGCACTCTAGAAGCAAGTCTCCCCTTCAACCATCCTGTTTTTATCTTATGCTCGACATCTTCATTAATCTCCACATCTTTACTACTTATCGAGCCAAGGTAATGGAATGAATCTCTTTGTGGTATCTCTTGGGCTTCAATTCTCCTAGTAGTTTCAGCTCTTTGTATATGCCTATTGAAGTTGCAATTCTTATATTCTTTCTTTATACAGCTTATTTTAAAGCCTTTGGATTCTAAAGCCTTTAGCCATTTATTGAGTTTTACATTCACACCATCTCTTGATTCATCCACCAATATTATATTATCTGCAAAAAACATACACCAAGCAACCTTCTCTTGAATATGAACAGTTAAAACATCCATAATCAGTGCAAAGAGATAAGGGCTTAGGGCTAACCCTTGATGTAAACATATGGTCACTGAGAACTCACCCGTCTCTCCACAGGTAGTTCCCACACTCATTACCGCACCTTCGTACGTGTTTAATAATTTCAATATAACCTTTGGAAACATTCACTTTGTTTAAAACCCTCCAAATTAAATCTCTAAGTACCCTGTCATAACCTTTGTCTAAATAGATGAAGGCCATATGCAAAAATTTTCTCTTTGCTCGATATTTTCCATTAATTGCCCAAGTGAGAAGATAGCTTCCATAGTTGACGTCCCTAGCACAAAACCAAATTGATTTTCAGATATCTTGGTCTTCTGTCTAAGTCTTTGCTCCATTACTCTTTCCCATAGCTTCACTGTATGACTCATAAATTTAATCCCACAATAGGTGGTATAGTTTTGTATATCTCCCTTGTTCTTATATATAGGTATTACAACACTCCCCCATTCATCCAGCATTTTCTCTGTCATTTATATCTTTTTGAAGAGCGTAGTTAACCAAATCCCGCCAACTTCTCCTAAGCATTTCCAAGCCTCTATCAGAATGCCAACTGGACCCATAGCCTATATGGACGATAAAGATTGCTATATCATAGGTCGAAGATGAAAAATATGGGAGAAAACGAAATTTTGCCAAACCATTGAAGAAGTGTATAAAGAAACTTTCATGTTGAGTAGAGACTTAGATGGTCTCTCACGAGGCAATTTAAGTCTCAAAAAGAAAAGATCAAGCAAAGGAGAAGAATACATATCGTCGATTCACAGGTGTTATCTTCAGTAACCTCAGTTATTACCAGTGGCGGACTCAAGAATTTTGTTTGGATGGGGCTAAATTTTTCAAGACTTTGTTACATTTTTTTCCACATAAACAAATAGTGAAAGAGAAAATGTATTGCATTTAAAAAGAAGAAGAAAAAATAAGTAGTTAAAGCTCAATTTCTATAATTTTATACGTAAAAGGCCTTTTCGTTTGAAAAATGAGATTAGCTAATACTATTTAATGGGGCTACATGTAAAGCATCCAAAACACCGAGAGACATTAAGCTTTTCATTGCACTTAGACATATATTGAGAAAAAAGAGTGGAACATTATAGTGGAGCCCAATTGATGAAATCCGAGCCCTACAAAATAAAGGCCCTCAAATATATACGATATTGAGAATCAAAATTAATTCGATTGTTCGATTGACTTTTTCATAAAAATGTGGTTAACATAATTTTATGTATATTTTTTTTATCAAAAGATTAATCCAATAGGGGAACTGACTCAGATAAAGATCTCCATACTAATGAGGTTGTGATGTTGGAATTGTAGGAAGTAGGTGGGCCTCGTGAATAGGTTTTCAAAACTTTTGACCCACTTGACTTAGGGTTCAAGTACCCATAAGGCCATAAACCACATCCAGGATCCAAATTCCTCATTCTCATCAATCATAATCAATAGAAAACTATCTCTAAGATAGAATATAACATCACCATGCAACCACAAACAATCCACAACATATAGAGAAGTAGATTATACCCTGGGAGCTCGGTAGTGCTCTAATGGAGGAGAAGAGTTGCTAGATGAAGAAACTCTTTTCTATTAGCAAATTAGGATCTTCAAGACCTTTTAGTCTTCCACGCTATGTCCCGTATCAGATCTCTTCCCTGAAGGAGATGGGAGGGATCTCCTAAAGAAAAAACAACTAGAAGCTCTAAGGAAACCGGAAGAGAAACTAGAAAAGAGGAGAGGGAGAAGTGGCGTGCAACTCTTGCACTTGAAGGGCTGGGCGTGAATTCCTAGGGATGGACGTCCAGCCCCTTTGTTCCCCTTTTTATCGCACAAAGCAACCTCCTCTTTTCCAATTAAAGTAGAAGTCTTACTTCCACAATAATTAGTGACTTACTAACTCATAATTAGAAGTCTCACTTCAAATGTGATTATTAACTTTATATTTCCTTTCCTTTTAGAGTTCAAGTAGAATTGGTAAGTTTCTAATAACTTGGGCTAGTGTGAGGACCATTAGGGATTCCATAGAAAGCTGGTTCCAACTAGGACACCGCAACCCCACATCTCATGTGCAATCTGGGCCCATAGTTAATTGCAAATAACTCCACTATATAAATGCAATTGCACCCCAGTCTTAGGAATAAATTACAAAGAAGACCCTAAACTTCCTTATTACCACAAGTAGGGCCCTCTATCCATATCCATGGATCAATTGGTACTGTCCACCAAATTGGATCCATATCTTATTATCCTTGAGACCCAATTAATCGTAGTAATTATCAGTACCATCCAATTAACTCTTAATTGAGATGGGTGCGCACTTACTAATGATGAATCCATTAATTGGCACAAGGGGATAATGATGATAGATTCCATCTTGACCATTGAATGTTCCCACAGTCCTACTACCACATACCCAAGACACCGAGGTGTTGACCTACAATTGGCCTCACTCATTGGTGACTCAAAGTAAATGAATAGACAGAAACTTGAGTTCATTAATGTCTCAGGATTATGAGCCTATTTCTAGGGAATTATGAGAGTAGACCTTAAGGTAAAGACAATGTTTCATAAGGTGCTTCTCATGGTCCTTCAATACATCCAGTGTACCAGCACCATGATCCAGAATCTTACATTCTGATGATCGAGACAAATCACACTATCTCATAGTAATCAAAGTGCTGCAACCTTATCAGAAGAGATGCCCAATCTCATCACCGGTTGTGAAGATATTTAAGTATAAGATTTCTGAGATATGTCTCCCGTATGTGGATCTCATCCACATACATGTGTCACATCTAATATACTTGTGGGCTCCGGTCCATCTCATGAACCATCATGTCATTCATACTGGTTATGTGCAAGAAAGTAATAAAACACCATTCATCTCATGATAGTAAAGCATGCTTATATTGATAAATAATGAAATAAATCAATTTATTACATCATCCACTGGATTGAGACCATATAATCTAATCGGAATGTGGTATTGGTTCAATGGGTTCTTAAGTATTCTTGTTTTATGCTTACTCCGAAGCACTTGTCATTTCAACAAAGAGACACTTTCCTAGTGTCATGGCAGTATGGTACTTCATCTCTCAAGACTCCCTTGAAGACTTTCTTAGCTTTTAGAAGTTTAATGCTTGTATGACCCTACTTTTCTAATTTTATTATATTATTTTTTTCAACATGTGTCTTAGTTTGATTGGAGTCGCACTTTCGAAATAGGTGTGCAACATACATAGCCCGGACATAAATGGGCCCACAGGTGGAATTGTTGCTTTTAGTTTATGGATAGAGGTAGAAATGTTTTGGATTTGGGGCAGTCTTTTGGGCATGGCCAGGGGCCCATTATAGTTTTTTGGGGATTTTTGGAGCGGACCTGGGGCGACCGCCCCAAGTGCACATAACCTATGTCCGCCCCTGGTTATTACCAACCTTAGATAATGGTACTACACATCACATCCCGACTCACCATGAATGGAGATCAGATCATTATGTCAGTCAACCAGGGGCTGTAACAGAACCGATTTGTACAGAAATTCTGCACGGGTAGAATGCTACAGTTTCACTAAATTGGTCATTAACTTAATCATTCGGTGTCAATACGACGTTTGTATTTAAGGACATCAGTTAAATATGATTGAAACCAGGGGTTGTTTCTCATGTGATTTAACCATTCGATGGGTAAAAAAGGAAAACGTGTGAACTGGGCTGGTCCAAATAGAAAATCATAAAACAAAGATAACTAAGCATGTAGTCTTGTTGGTAACGAAGTAGAATATGCACAAGAAGTAAGGAACAAGTTTCGACAGTGATAAGCTGTTAATTGTAATCCAGGATTCACTCCGTCTTTGTTGAGCTAAGTACGCATTTTCCATGTTAGCGCCTCTGAAATGGGCGATATAGCAAAGTCTAGGTTTCCTTCAAACTAGGTTTCCTAATTTGGGTTAAATTACAGGGTTGCTGCCAGTGACGCTGGTGATATAGATTATAGAGGGTTTGCCTGGTTTACTGCTGCCCAGAGGGGTGGTATAGTGGGTCCTTCTTGATCGATAAAATGTGGCTCAAAATGCGTGCAATGACTGTATGATGGCATGTATGCAGGAAAATAGTAACAGAGCACAGGCATGCATTCAATAATCATATTATAGGAAGAGTCATGTAAGGATCCAAACCTTACAATGAAAGAGACAGAGCTGAGCTAATGTTTTATAGTGCCTAAGGTCGGCTATAAGGGTTTGGAACGAATTAGGAAGCTACTCTCACAAAAGTATGGGTTTTGGACGAGTTGCCGCCTCTAGCAGAGGTGATAAAGTGGAAATATCTGATTTACTACCGCTCGAAGGGGCGATACAGTGGTAAATTGCTAATTGTAATCCAGGATTCACTTGGCTTTATTGAGTTAGGTATGCGTTTTCCATATTATCACCTCTGAGATGGGCGATATAGCAAAGTCTAGGTTTCCTTAAAAATAAGTTTTTTAACTCAGGTTAAATTGCAGGGTTATTTCCACTGACACTGACGGTAGAGAGGGTTTGCCCAGTTTAGTGCTGCCGAAAGGGGTGGTATAGTGGGTCTCCCTCTTGATCGATATAAAGGTGACTCTGCAATGACTGAATGATGGTATGTATGCACGAAAATAGTAACACAAAACACAGGCATGCATTCAGTAATCATAATATAAATGAGTGATAATAAACACGTAAATATGGGTTTGGGTCCTTACACGACCCTTCCTATAAATATGTAATCCTTTCCACTAGGAGAGCCAACTTTCATTATTCAATAAAGAATTTATTCAATTTCTCTTTGTTGTGAATTCCTCTATTCGACTTTAGAGTTCTTGTGTGTGTGGACTCTATTGGGGATTCGGCCAAATCCCAAATCCCTATCTGGACCTTGTTCTACCACTTGGAATCCCTCGAGGATTTGGCCAACCCTGATTGTGGAGTTGGTTTATTCTCGTTCGTGGATCCGGAGCTGCATCAAAGGGTTAGTCCCAATTGATCGAAAGCCCAATTCCAATCCTTTACTATAACCTACAGGTTCAAGCAATCAAAAGGTGAAAAGTAGTAGAAAGCTTACCCCAAATGTAATCCACCACCTGAAGCAATCTTCAATCCATGTGAGAAATCTGTCTCATACTAACAGGAGAAGAGAAACTTATTCAAAATCATGCAATATTATTGAGAAAAAAAATCAAATAAACCAACCTAGAGTTGAACTTCCAATACATGCGTGTTATATAATGTTTTCCGTAAACAAAACCCTATAATCCTTGATCAATCCATCATATCTAAGCAATATAGAAAGCTTACCATATGGAGTCCTTACTACAATCCATAAACTTTATAAAAAGAAAACATGCAAAGAAAAATATAGAAGTATCCTTCTTGGACCTTAGACGTCCACTTGGATGTGGCCATGAACCTCTCTTGGTTCCTAATTGATCCTTGCTAAATGTGCTTTGGAAAGTTTCCCATCTCTTGAATCTTCTTTGGATATCTCGTCTTAATATTCCTTCATTATCAAGTGACATGCTTTTAGGAAGTTATGCGTTTTCTTCTTTGCTTTCCACGGAATGTCTTCCATGTAAAGTAGTGGTCACTACTGTTTAGACCTATTTGACCAGTCAAAGGGCTTCTAAATGGGTCAGATATGGGGGCCGTCCACACAGGCTGGATTTGGAATGGAATGGGCCTAGTTTGGGTCAGTTGGGAAGTCCCACATCCCACATCGCCTAATTAATAGGCTTGACATGTCTTAATATTTCTGTATGGACTTTCCACTTATCAGCTTAAGCTTTTAGGTTGGTATATGGTTTCTTACAGGGTCATGGTTGATGAACCCAATCTAGACAATGTGTAGCCGTTGCTGAACTTTTCATCATGTTTGGCCTTGCTTTGGCCTGATTAGCTGGTCCAAAAGGATCATTAGGGTTCTGTATTGATCTCTTAAATAATTCTGTGTTTTTCACAATATATTTGGATCAATCTCAACCATCCAATTGATGATTTAACCCCATTCATTTGGTCATCCTCCAATTAGCTCAAAATTTCGACCCCATCTTTCAGTGAAACCAATCAAGTTAATCAATGGCTAGATCGGTCGCATATCAACATTGATCTGATCTTTCAGCTCCTATGTGATTTTTCTTTGCTAAGGTTTAGAGAAACCTTAGGAGTGGAAAAGAAGAGGAGAAGAAAGGAAGAGAGATTTGGAGAAATTTATTTGCTGTCTGTATTCGCTAGGGTTGGATGGACATGTACATATACAGATTAGCATATTGCTGAAAAGTGAGAACTAAAAAAAGCCATCCAGAAATATACAGTCCACTGTTGTCTCTGTAGACTACCAAGGAAACTCCATTCCATAGGAGATTGTTTGCATTGTTCATATCTTGATGATTTTATTTAGGTAAATGACTAATTAATTATTGTAATTAAACCTTTAATAGGAATATTTGCAGTGGCTCTCACCAGGGAGAACTTGGTTTGAGCCACATTCTCTTTTTTCTCTTTGTTCCTTTGGATTATGCAGCAGGTGCCTTTGGAATAGTCTTTTGCTACTTGTAGTAGTTGTCTGAAGGAGCATATTTCACAATGGTCTCAATCAAAGAGAAAACGAGCGGAACCTTATCCAAGACGAGGTTCAGGCATGTGCTTAGCAGATTGGTATAATAAAGCCAGTGCATGAAGAACTGAAGATTGCAAGGGGAGCCCTGTAAGATTTTGGAATGAAATAACTAAAAGCATCGTTGGATCATGGAGTGACATAACAGACTTTTTAAGTAGGGATTGAGGGGATAAGCAGGACTTGGAAGTCAAATACTACTTTTTTTTTCATCTCTTAACCAAATGGAGTGACATAACAGGCTTAAGTAGGGATTGAGCGGAGAAGGACCTCCAGTACTTTTTTTTTTCCCTGCAACTCACCCATCGGCGTTCATTTATTTGTACATCATGAAGCAGAATGCATTAGTCCTTCCAATTTGGAAGTTGTCTAGCAGTTCTGTTTAAACATTCTTATTACTATATAGATGATATGCAGACACTGCTACTCTCCTAGTGATATGAGTCCCATCATTTTTATTGAGAGTTGAATGCCCATTTTACATAATGCTATGTATTAACTGTTTCTGTCTACAGGTGGAAACATCGGTGCTGAATCTTCCAGTTGACAAGATGGATTACTTTGTTCCGGGTTGATGAGCGAGTAAAATCTTATCTGTAAAGTACAACCTAACACCTTCTAGTTATGTGAGTGTTTGTTTCATCTCTTTATCTGCTTCGTGATATCCAGTGCCGAGGTTTCAGTAACTCATGATTCAACCATTTCTCTGGACTAGTCGCTGCTCATGTATGCTGTATGCAGCACTGTTTGATTTGGATTCCTGTATATAAAAAGTAAAACTTTTCTTTTCTGTAGTATTGTGGTAAAACTGTCTTGCTAATCTTGTTCCCCTTTGATCTCTGTTTGTTAATAAATTTTCACTCTTTAATAGTGATCTCATGCGTATTTAATAGGGTTAATCTCAAATAGTCACCTCAGGTTTTGCCTTACTCCAAAGAGAATCCCTATAGATTTGAGAATATCAAAAACACCATTTAAGTTTTCTGTTACGAATTACGATTTTAATTAAGTCCTCTCCGTTAAAATTTTCATAAGCAGCATTATTGTTAGAGAGCTTCTATTGGCACCGTAGTTTTTGCTCTCCCCACCGCACAATCTTTTTTAACCTAAACCTCCCTCTCCCCAAACACCACCACCACCACCACCACCACCACCACCACACCCCCCCACACCCCCCCACACCCCCCCCCCCCCACCCCCCAATAGCATCTCCGGCTGGGAGGGAGCCCTGGCCCTCCCTGCCCCTCTTTTTTCTTCCCTTCCTCTTATTATTTCCCTCTTCCCCTCCCTCCCCACTCTTCTTCTCCCTCCCCCTCCCTGCTGCCGGTGGAGAGGCTGCAGCCCAAACAGAAACCCATCTGCAACCCCGGGTGGCAGCAGCTCCCCGCTGGCGACTGGGAGGGGGAGGGAGGAAGAAAGAGGGAGAGGGGGGAGGGAGGCCGGCCGGAGCTGCCTCCCCGCCAGAGACTGGGGTGGGGAGAGAGGGAGGAGGGGGGTAGTTTAGGATTTTTTTTTTAGTTCGGTGGGGAGAGCAAAAACTGTGGTGCCAATAGAAGCTCTCTTATTGTTATTGGGCTCTTTTTGGAATCACCAAAGTTCCCTCCATCTCCAAATCGAAACATCCTTTTTTCCCTCTTAAACCACATCCGTCTATACCATCCTCTCTTCCCCATTTATGCGCCCACATTCAAGCCGCAAATAACAATTTTCTCCCCTCTTCCATATCCATCTCCAACATTATTTCTCCACCATATTCTACCAAGTATGAAACAGATCCTGGAAGGAGAAAGGGGTAACCCTAAAATCTACTATCGTAGTAGTCGACTTCATCCACGATGGGCATGTGTTTAGTGGAACAAAAGGTGCAATTCTCCTCTAAATATTAACAGGACATCTAATAGGGTTGTCAAATTAACTTCTATGTCCGTCCATTCGTCTTCTTCAAAAGTACAAAACCTGACTAAGAATCACTTGAGTATGATACTATGCAGTCGGGATCTGTACGAGCTGACAAAAGCAAGAATTGATTGATGTTCTTGGTTGTATACTGTGGTGGTTGGTCGATTCAGGCAACAATAGAAGGATTAAAGATAGAGTGTTTGGTTCGGCTTGTCAAATTATAAAAGCGCTTTTTTTGAAATTGCTGTTAGAAAGCTACTTCTTAGTAGCAGCTTTATCTAAAAAAAATATTGTTTGGATAGCTTAACATTTACAATTTCTTTTCAACAGCAAAAGCATCCAGGCTTGTTTGGCGAGACATATAAAAATAATCTTAGCATATAATAAGTGAATAATTTATATAAATCTTTATAAAACAATTACACTATATGCAAAAACCATGTAGGTAAATAAAATGGCCCCACACATCTAAAAGTTCAGAGTTTTAATATAAATATTTTTTTTAGTTCTTTCAAGAAAACATTTACATATTTCTAAAAAAATGTAACTATGAATGACATGAAAGAGAAATATAAAAGAGGTGGTGGTCAAAGGCTTCTTATTATTGTGGCGTTAAAAATGAGACCAGCTAGGCAGCATGGTGCATGGGTATTGCTCCAACCATGGGACCTACACTTTGGACGGTCTGGATTGGATTGTATGTATGTGGCATTTCGATGGCATGGTTTCAGAACACCACAACGTGTTGCATTATGGCAGATGCATATTAGAGATTGATGAAAAAAGAGCAGAGCCTTTTTAGTTAAAAATGAATGCTTGTCGTGCCTCAACATTCATTGATATATTATGAGTTATATATAGTAGTCTTTTTTTTTTTTTTTTTGATATCTCAGGGTATCCCCACTTGCTTTGTTGTTGAATGGATATGCTATTTGAATAATTGCCTTGGTTGCATAGGTTCTGAACTTCCTAGTAATTTTTTTTTTTTTTTTTTTGTTTTCCAGCAGCCCTCTCTCTCTCTCACACACACACTCCCACCTAGTCTTCCCTAGATTCTCTCTCCACTCCATCTCTTTGTTTCTTCCCTTCTTTCTTCTCCACTCCTGTCTCACGTTCTTATCCCTCCAACCAAACACACCCATCTCTCCTTCCCTACCCAGCCAAACCCACATTCATCTCTCTATTTCTCCTGCCTCCCACCCAGCCGACCCATTTATTCTCTTCTTTATTTTTCTCTCCTCTCCTTCCCCCTGCCACCTTAACCATCTCTGTTATACTCTTCTCTGTGCAACCCACCCACCCTTACACACTCAACTGCACTGCCTTATCCCTCATCCATCCCGACGTCTCTCAGTCGTTCCCTCCTCCTACTCCCCTCTAGTTTCTCTCTCTACTCCATCTTTCTGTTTATCCCATCCTTTCTTCTCCGCTTAATTCTCATGTTTTTATTACCCTAACCAAACACACACCTCTCCTTTCCTATTCTTATCGCTCCAAACAAACACACTCATCTCTCCTTCCCTGCCCAGCCAAACCAAACTTCATGTTTCTCTCTCTCTCTCCCCGTCTCCTCTCCTCTCCTCTCTCCTCTCTCCTCTCTCCCACCCAGCCAACCCACTTTTTTCCTCTTCCCTTTATTCTTCTTCTTTTCTCTTTACTACCAATGCTTTGTTTCTCCCCTCCGTTCGTTTCATCTCTCCTTCCCTACTCTTATCCCCCTAAGCAAACACACCCATCTCTCCTTCCCTGCCCAGCTGAACCCACCTTCATCTTTTTCTTTCTCCTCTCTCTTACCCAACTGACCCACTTCTTCCTCTTCCTTCTCTTTTTCCTCTTCCCTTCCTTTCTTCTTTCGAAGTGTAATTACCAAACACTGCTTTTAACACTTTTGGGCTTTTCAAAATCAAAAGCCCTAAAAGGGCTCTTAACAAGCCCAACCAAATGCACTCTAAATACATCTGGATCATTAACACTCATCCATGTGCACCAACACAATATATAATATTATTTTTGTATAATCTTTTTTTGTCGACTCAGGTATAGCTTCGCCTGTACATCTGCCATCTAATGGAATTACAAATGAAGAATGCTGACATGGCAGTTGCGAAGCACAACCAACACAAAAAAAGGCATTGGTTGAAGGCTTTACTGCTGCTGTCCATGTTACACAAATTCATTGAAGACTGGAATTGGTAAAGAAATCGTGAAAAGGCAATTAAATCACTACTGGATCTTGGTGAAATCTGGCCTTACCGTGAGATTGCTGTCATTTACTGTTTAAGTTCTTGAGCTAATCATTTCCTGAAGCAATTGGACCAAGCTCATTATATAACAAGAGTACAATAGGAGTGAATGCATAGGACACCATAAATCTATATATCATTTTCTAGATATTATGATAAGATTAGGGACTCCCCAAACTTACAGCTGAATGTCGATCTCAACCCCATCCCATTACCCATTAGCAGACTTTTCATAACCTCTTTCAGAAGAGATGTTTAGGGTGAGGCTTGCAAGTGGAGAGCCGTTGTATTTTTTTTTTTTTTTTCTCCACAGCCAAGCGGGCTAGAATCCAAGAGAGAGCCTGTATGCACACAGGAAGGCAGCCCACTCAAGTGAGAAATAAGCCTGAACAAGTGGGAAGAAAGCCCACACAAAAGGAAAGAGGTACCCGAAGTTCAAACCCCGGCCAGCCTGGTAAGAACTGATAAGAACTGATGCTCCTTACCACTCAGGTAAAAAGTCGTTCTTAAGTGGATAGCGTTGACTATACATTTTCTAGCCATTGCACATTATTTACCTTTTAGGCTCAAGTCTACTCAGATTGCATGCCTTGTGCCCTTAATTGGTAAAAAGCAGTAAACTCAGATTGAATAATATGTGACGACTGAGCTGCCCCCAAGATGAGGAGTCGCAATTGTTGTTAAATCAGATGTCTTCTGACTGAGCAAACTGCTATTTGATAAGGGGCAGTGGAATCAATAGAATGGAACAAGCCAAATTTCTGAGGATCTTCTCAAGCCACACTTTTTCCTGAAGAACAAAATGGCTACATGGAGCTGTATCTGCCTATTTCTGTCTGTAATTAATAAACTCCTATGTCAGCATTAGCAATTAATAAGCTCCTAATCTAAACGCGGATTAAACTAATTAAAAACCCGCCACTCCTAATACTACTGAAATTGTGGGACTCAGTGTTTGGGCCTACCATAAGTGAGCTATTGGCTTGGACTGTGGGCCCCAGTAGTGGGACATAATCTCTGTTGAGGCTGTTCAGCTGGCTATGCTTTGTGGCCATGTCGCAAAAGCTGCTGAAAATGGAGATGTAAATCATAGCAAGAAACCAAGAGACATTCATTAAGGCTCTTCCACATACTCTTGCAGGTGTCAGACCATTTTCCTCTCTTCTTTTTATCTGAGACCACCCAAAACACAACCTTCTGGACCTGATCCCAACCCAATTAGCCCAAATATCCACACCCTAAACTCAGTTCCTTTGTTAAATAAGCATTCCCAACTCTGGGAAAAAGAACCTTCACAATTAACAGACCATGAAGAAGATCGGAATGCAACAATTGAAGTAAGCCGCGAGCAAGTTTTTTCATTTTTTGATCCAGTAAGCCGGACAAATATTTCATAAACAACTCCTAATAGGCCTTGCAAATATAGAAGTAGGAACTTAAAAAAAAAAAAAAAACACTTAAAGAGAGAGAGAGAGAGAGAGAGAGAGAGAGAGAGAGAGAGATATTATCCAATAAGCCTGCCTAGATTGGCAAATTAGCAGATTTATTAGCGTAGCTGATTAGCAGATTTTATGCACTCTTTTTTATTAATATTTTCACCAGGAGTAAATCATGGGATTAGCTTAATTGATTAAGTGGAATCATTGACTCATTTAATTGAGAGTAGATTATTTGAATAATTTGTAATTTGGAGATGATTAAGATTTTCACTAATATTAAATGGAGTTGTGCAATTTCAAATTATGGAAGAAATTTATGTTTTCTCTACTCTTTCGATTCTCTCCAAAACGCTTTCTCCCCTTAGTGAGAACGATTATTGTTTGGATATTGTGAGGTTCTAACATTTGGTATCAAAGAACGAACCTGCGAGAATTGCTGCCAATACATGATCTTAAGGCACCAAGAAAATAGATGCCGATCTAAACTAGCTGAAGGAAAGTTGCAATCTAAGAGCACATGTGTTAGGATTTTGAGTGTTGGCTAATTCATGGGTTGGACAAAACTGTAGGTCTTTTGAGTTGTAATTTTTTATTTAAACAAGGACTCTGAAGTTAAAAGTTTGGAAGGACTCAGAAGAAGAATGCTGTGAAAGAGTGCTGAATTTCCAGATCAATCCAGAGAGGGGTCCGCTCGAGCGACCACCACATTCGCTCGAGCGAACAGAGTTGGACTAGCCCAGTTCTGAAACAGAGACTGGTCCGCTCAAGCGAACATGTTGACCGCTTGAGCGAACCAGGCGCAGAGTTGGACGAGTTTTGGAAACTTGACATTCTAATTGTGCTCAATCTGATTGTTTCAATCCTAATCAAGTTAGGCAACATTAAGCACGTCCCAAGGGCTATTTAAAGGACTCAAGAGTTATTCCAAATGACACATCTCATCTCTCAAAGTTCTGAGTTAGAGATTATTATTGAGAGAATTCTTCTCTAGAGTTTTTATGAAGTTGTGCTGCCAAGTTCTCTAGAGTCAGTTCTTCTGCATCCTTTGTAGAAGATTATCTTCTTGCGAGAAGATTTGAGGAGTCAAGTGCTGGTTGGAATCTGTTGCAATCAACGGTGTGAAGTCGTTGAAGCGTGACGCGACACAAGGTAACTTCAGTCCTTAGGTAGGAGATATCTAGGGAAGTGATATGAATTTCTTGTAATTGCGAAATTCATAGTGCTTGATTTGATCCAGTTTGGATCGGTGGTTTTTCACCCAGTTAGGGTTTTCCACCTTAAATTTGGTGTCCTTGTGGTGTGTGCTTATTGATATAATTTTCGCTGCATATTGTTTATTTCTGCACACTATTGGATTGTTTGATTGAGTGAACCAATTTAGAAATCGCGGACCTCTAAAAATTTTCAATTGGTATCAGAGCAGGTTACACTATTTTGTTATGTCTGATCATATAAGATTTCTATAATGGTGCTCAATAGAGAAGGGACATCAACTGCCAATTCTCCTTTATTTGATGGTTCTAATTATGCATATTGGAAGCAAAGGATGATTAGGTTCCTTAAGTCTATTGATGATGATATTTGGGATATTGTTGAAGAGGGCTACTCTAGACCAACAATTGAGGTTAATGGACAAACTGTTCCTAAACCAAAAGCCCAATGGACTAAGGATGAGAAGCATACATCCAATTGCAATAACAAGTCTGTCAATTGCATATACAATGGAGTGACTACTGATGAGTTTAGAAGAATTTCCACTTGCAAAACCGCAAAAGAAGCGTGGGAAGTCTTACAGACAATATATGAGGGTACAGACACGGTGAAGCAAGCTAAATTGCAAAGACTGAATAAAGAATTTGAAACCATCGTGATGGAAGAAGATGAGACCTTTGATCAATTTAATGGTAAACTGAATGATATTTTCAATTCTATTTTCATTATGGGGGAAGAAATACCAGAACATAAGATTGTCAAGAAAATTTTAAGATCTCTACCTTCGAGGTTTGATTCTAAAGTTGATGCTATTGAAGAAAATAAGAATCTGGATACCCTCAAGTTAAATGTACTGGGTGAAAATCTTCAGACGTATGAAGCAAACCGTTTGAATAAAGGAAAATCAAAAGAGAATGATATTGCTTTGAAAGCTATTTCAGAGTTAAGAAAGAAGCCAGCAAAGAAAGTTGAGTCTGACTCTGAATCTGAGGCTGAAGATGATATGGCTGAGTTTATGAAATGTTTCAAAAAATACATGAAGACAAAACGAGCCAACAGAAAGAATTTCAAATCTGAGAAGAAGGATCCTGCAAAAGGGATAAAGTGTTTTGAGTGCCAAGGCTATGGTCACTATGCTAATGAGTGTGCCAACAAGAAAAAGAGTACAAAACAAAAGGCTCTCAACACAACTTGGGATGAGGAATCTTCTGAAGAAGAAAATGAATTAGACCCTGAGAATGATCCTTCTGACAATGTGAATGGCAAGTTTGTAGCTTTCATGGCTAAGTTTGTATCTGACAATGATACTGATGAAGATAATGAAGATGAGTTGTCAGATCAAGAGAAAGATTGGGAAGAATTGTACCATGCTACCTATGTTGATTGTGTCAAGATGACCAAGTATGGTAACAAGATCACTATCAAGTACAAGGCTGCTCAAGAACAAAATTCTACACTGAAGAATGAATTGGAGCAAGCGCTTAAACAGGTTCGTCTCTTGGAAAGTCAGAAAAATTGCATGGCTGAAAATTTGACTACTGATGGTCGAAAACTTGAGAAGGCTGAAAAAGAAATAGTGAACCTGAAGCAAGAAATAGAAACATTGAAAGCTAAAAATCAAGACTTGCGAGGAAGATTGAAAATCACTCTGTCTGAGCTGGAAGTCAAGCAAGCTTCTCTAAACAAGATGAACACTAGTTCGAAGACTCTTACAAACATTTTGTGCAGTCAGAAGTCTCATTTAGACAGAAGCGGTCTTGGTTATGATCCTAGTGCATCCACTTCAAATGTTAAAGGTAAAACAGTTTTTGTTTCAAGTGTTGCACATGCTACTCCACATACTGCACTTGCATATAATGTGTCGAGTAGTTTTAAGAAAAAGAATGTGTCAAGCGTTGCACGCACATCCACTTGTCATCATTATGGGTTAAAAGGACACATTCGTCCCCATTGCAAGAAGCTGCAAAGTCTACCTAAGATCAAGTAATGGCGGAAGAATTTTTCTCCACCCAAGATGACTCCAATTTGGGTTAGAAAATCTTATTTGCTTAAAGAGTTTACTCACACTCTGCTGAAAGATCAAACTACAAAAGTGTGGGTGGCTACATATAAAAAGCCCTGATCAAAGAGTTCAAGCTCCCACCCCAAGCGCTGCTACGGAGATACATTCAAGGGGAGTTGCCTTCAAGGGGGAGCTATTGATCCTAATTGACAAAAAGCTGCATGTTCTTATCTTCAGCTTTGTCAATTTATGGATAAAAAAGGGGGGAGAGTGGTGACAGATCAAAGGGGAGAACAAGAAGTTTCGACTGAGTCAGAGACCATACAGATCTACTTTTGCTGATTGCTGCTACTTTTGCTGATTGCTGATTTTTTTTTTTTTTTTTTGTGTTTTTAATTTCAATGTATTTTGGGTTTCTTTTTAGGTAGATCAAATTGTATTGTCATAGGGAGTTTTGTCCATGAATTGCCAAAGGGGGAGATTGTTAGGATTTTGAGTGTTGGCTAATTCATGGGTTGGACAAAACTCTAGGTCTTTTGAGTTGTAATTTTTTATTTAGACAAGGACTCTGAAGTTAAAAAGTTTGGAAGGACTCAGAAGAAGAATGCTGTGAAAGAGTGCTTAATTTCCAGATCAATCCATAGAGGGGTCCGCTCGAGCGACCACCACATTTGCTCGAGCGAACAGAGTCGGACTAGCCCAGTTCTGAAACAGAGACTGGTCCGCTCGAGCGAACATGTTGACCGCTCGCGCGAACCAGGCGCAGAGTTGGACGAGTTTTGGAAACTTGACATTCTAATTGTGCTCAATCTGATTGTTTCAATCCTAATCAAGTAATTCAACCTTAAGCACGTCCCAAGGGCTATTTAAAGGACTCAAGAGTTATTCCAAATGACACACCTCATCTCTCAAAGTTCTGAGTTAGAGATTATTATTGAGAGAATTCTTCTCTAGAGTTTTTATGAAGTTGTGCTGCCAAGTTCTCTAGAGTCAGTTCTTCTGCATCCTTTGTAGAAGATTATATTCGTGCGAGAAGATTTGAGGAGTCAAGTGCTGGTTGGAATCAGTTGCAATCAACGGTGTGAAGTGTTAGGAATTTTGTGTATTGCAATTTGATGGATGCATTATCATTTTAATCATCATTTAAATTTTCACACATGCATTGATTTAGAAAATCTTGAAATCTTGATTTACTCATGCATTGTTTTAAATCTTGTAAATCATATGTTTCATGCATGTTTTGATTGGATGCATTTTAATTTGAAAAGAAGTTTTATGAATCAAGCTAGCCTATGTTTTAAATCTTTCAAATCATTTTAGACTTTTATGTTTATGATTTTAAAAACACTTAGATTGAATTAAAATCATGTTTCCAAGCTTGGTTTAATGGCCCAAAAGTCCCCACAAGAAATATCTTTAAAATATGCATTTTTGGGAATTTTGGTCCCTGGGCCCGGGTCGACCTGCAGTGTGCTCGATCGACCGAGCCCATGGACCCGGTCGACCGAGCACACTGTGCGGTCGACCGGGAAAAGAGCCGTTGGCTGTTTTTCAAACGGTCAGATTTTTGACCGTTAAGGCCAGGTCGACCGGGGTGATGTAGGGGTCGACCGGGGACACGCCAGAACTCATTTTTTGAGTATAAAATGAGGTTCATTCCCTTGAAAAAGTTGTTGATAAAAAAGGATAAAAGAGCCTTCCTTGAGGAGTTTGGTGGCAAGAAAAAGGGGAATGAAGTAAGAGAGACCATGGGGTCTAATGGAAAGCTAAACTTGGATTAATGAAGTTAAATCTCTAAGTAAGTTTTACTTTTCATTATCATATGTTTCATGCCTTGTTTAAATTATTGGTAAATTAATTTTAGCATGATAACTATGATGTGTTGAATCCATCACTTCTCTTAATCTTTGATTTAAGTTGGATTGGATTCTTCACCCTTGATTTCAAACCAAGGTTGTTTTAAAACTTTATAAAACATGTTTTGTCAAATCCTTTGATTTTTTTTATAACATGTTTCATTTACTTTGTTGAATCATTTTGTTGTTTTCATTCATTTGAACCTTAGTTAAATTTTTGTTTTTGAAAACAACATTGCACATGCATCACATGTTTAGTCTTAAATAGTTTCATACAACTTGTGAGCCTTTGATTTTTATATCATCAACAAGTTAGTATTTATACATGTGATTTGCATTTCACTTCAATCAAATCTTTTGTGTGCCTTAAACTTTTAAATGCATTAAGCAAATATTGATTGGGCTTAATTCAAACTTGATTGAAGTTTTCACACACACACCATGTGCATTCATCTTTGCATTTCATTGAGTGTTGTGTGAATTAGTTTGTCAATTTCATATCCGCCTATTTTAGAGGCATTGTAATTGAGCTTTAATTGTAATCTCTTAAAGTGTTTGTGTAGACACTTATTAGAGAAATCTTTCTATTGTAAAGGTTATTGCTTAGCCTAAGAAAAGCATCTTGTAAAGGTTATTGCTTAGCCTAAGAAAAGCATAGTGTGGAGGTTATTGCTTAGCCTAGAAAAGCACATTAATAGGTTGTTGTTTAGCCTAGAAAAACATCATTGTTGTTTAAGATGACCTAAAAGGTTTGTTCAAACAACGGACCCTTTTGACGCCCTGAAGACCTTCGTTTTAGCCCAACAAGTCAATTTCTCTCGGTTGGTCAAACTTGTAATTTCGTTGAACTTCTTATATATAAAACGAACCAAGCTCCTTTCATTTTCATTTCCACCAACCAGCTACTGCTTCTTGTCTCATCTTTCTTCTTCCTTAGAGCTTCCAAGCCCTTGCGTGATTGATTCTAGTCCTCCGTTCGCAATTTTGTTATCGCCACGACGCTCACCATCCCTCCCTCTCTCTACTGGTGTCTCTTTGCTATTCCGTCGATTTTGCACCTTCCAAAGAGCTTCACCAGCCCATCTGGCTGCTGTAAAGGTAAGGGATTGCTACCAATTTGTAGGAGGGAGATTTAGAGCGATTCTCTTTCCATATCTCCATTATCAGAGGTTGATCCCATGCCTTGCCTTTGTTTTGATTTTTATAGGCTTTTAGTGGTTGTTTTGGGGCTTTTCTCTGTTGGGAGTGTCTCTCCTCTTTTTCTAGGATTAGAGAGTGTTATTAGGAGCTCAAAGACTCAAGGCAAGTACCCAATTTGAATGTTGTAACTTGCATCCAAGAATTCTATCTATTTCATGTTTTTCCTCTCTTTGTATCACATTATGGGAAATGTTTTGGTAAGGGTGCTGCTGTTGGCACACAAATTTTTACTTTTCAAACATAAGGAATTTATGTTTTTTTTTTATTACATTCTTACCCCGTTCATCAAATGGCCAAAATATCCATTATCCCACAAAAACTCAAAACACATTCTCTTTTCACACACAAGCTCATATTCTTCTTCTCTCACCCATCTCACTTTGTACTTCGTTCATCTTCCTTGGGCAACTAATCTTCACTCACATTCCTCCATTTTCTTCTCTTGGACAACTCATCTCACTCTCCACTTCCTCCATCCTCCTGGGCAACTCATCTTCACTCACATTTCTCCATTTTCTAGTGAAATGAAGGAAGAAAACAATAATCAAATGGTGCCTTACAATCAAAGCAGCAGTGGAAAGGTCTGGTTCTTTTTTGTTTTTTTTTTTTTGCATCTTTTAAAAAAAAAATTTCTTGCCTAGAACGAGTTGCAGGTTGCCAATATGTACGGTCTTTCAGGTCCGAACAGATGGTATATGTTCAGACCTATAGGTCCGAATACAATGCATTTATTCAGACCTATAGTTCCAAACATATGCCATCTGTTCGGAAACTCAATGTCGAACAGTGATATATTGATTTGTACATTTTGCAGGTCTCTACGCAAGAAAGTAAGGTTGTGTCAGACTTTGTCATAGATTATACTAGTGAGTTTATAACTCAAGAGGTAAGACCAACTGTAAATTTATTACTCAAATTACAATTATTTGTTACTAAATTCGTATTAAATTTGTTTATTGTAGATATTTCACAGTCGAGATTTGTTAATCAGTTGGGCTCGTGGTGTAGGAAGGAAAAAACGGGTTTGTTATTGTGATAAATGTTTCAAATGCTACTCGGATAGGTATCAAAGCTAGAGTACTCCTTGCATGCGAGAGAAGTGAATAATATAAGCATGAAGATGGGCAAAAGCGAAAAAGAATCAAACAAACCGGTTCAAAAAAATGTGGATGCCCTTTCGCATTAAAGGGCATAAAGTTAGACTCAAATGATGATTAGATGTTGGAGGTCGTATGTGGTGTGCACAATTATTCAGCCCCGGAACATTTAGAGGGGCATTCATTTGCAGGCAAATTATCAAAGGAGGAAACAAAGTTGCTGGTTGATATGTCCAAGAGCATGGTTAGACCAAAAGAAATTTTGGTTACGTTGAAAAAAAGAAGTGAATTAAATGTAACCACAATGAAGACAATAGACAATGCACGCTACAGATATAAAGTTAATGAGCGGGGTGGAAAAAGTCAAATGCAACAACTGTTTGGGAAGTTGGCAGAGCTTAATTACATTGAATGGCATAAGAATTGTGAGAATAACGAGACAGTAACTGACTTGATTTGGATGCACCCAAGCAGTTTAGATTTGTTGCGTGCATTTCCACATGTTTTGATAATGGACTGTACTTACAAGACCAATCGTTTTCGCATGCCTCTATTGAAGATTGTTGGAGTCACATCCACAGACATGACTTTTTCTGTATGCTTTGCATACCTTCATGCGGAACGTAAAAAGAATTATGCATGGGCACTTTCTGTATTGTGTTCTATTATTGGTGATGGTATTCTTCCCGATGCCATTGTGACGGACAGAGAATTGTCACTCATGAACGCCATTAACAGAGTATTCCCTGGTGCTACTCATTTATTATGTAAATGGCACATTAATAGAAACGTATTGGCGAGATGCAAGAAGTTGTTTGAAACGAAACAATCATTCAAACTAGGAAAATAAAGATAACAACGGTTAAAAGTTTTGGTTAATCAAAACATGTCTTCAAACTTCTTCAATTGTGCCTTCCCCTCCTTGGCCTGGTGCGAGTGTAGCTTTGTGAACTCATGTGGGGATGTCGAAAGGTTCGTTGAGCATCGGCAATTGAAACTCCCCGTAACACATGGCTCACCTGAATCAGATGGGTATATAGTACCCGTAGGTTTTCAACCCAATGGTCCTCACCCCTTTCCGTCACTTCATCAAGAATGATCAGAGCATCCGAATTACGCAACTCATAATCCACCATTCCGCTAGGTTGTGTTTCTTCGGGATGCGGCGCAAAATTAGAGAAAGTTTGGGTGCTATAATATCCTCCAAGAGACTCGTACATACCAATTCACGTACCCGGGTACGCAATCTACAGGACGCCTAACTGGTTCACTACAGTTTAATGCAGATAGCAAGTGATTAGGTCATCCCTCCCAAACTTGATTGATTTATTGATACTAAATATGGTAGTCGCGGGCAGTCGGACCTCGCGTAGTGCGAATAGGGGCTAATGGCAGTGAAGGAATAGTCTGAACTCGCCCAAACTGTCTAAGTACCATGTCCGAATGATAAGGCTCAACAACATCCATGCACTTGATGCACCCACAGTAGTATGCTACCTCATTGAAAGGGTGATATTGCCTAACATCACGATATGGGTCCGAAGTCACCTGAAAATAGTGAGTCCAAGCATACAATATGACAATATATAATACAGAATAATAACTTAATGTGATACAATCTGTACATGAAAAGTCTGCGTAATTATCAGGTCAGTGCTCATGGAATCAATTCTCTCTCGTAATCCATGTAAAGAAGCAGACTTTCTACGAGGAACCCATCAATAGACCCGGGGTTGGTCGGACTGATAGTTGATGTTTGGAGTTGGAGCCAAACATTCGAAGTGTTCATACACCCAAGCTTCTAGTAGAGTTAAGTAACCGGCTATTTGTTTCACTTCATGCCTGGCTGCTAACCCCAACTTCCTGTATAAGTATGCTAGCGCAGCAATACCCCATGCATACGAACGTACAGCCTTCAAATCCACGAGTTGTGTAAGAAATATAATCGGCACTCGTGTGCCACTCTTGTCTGTGAACAACGTACATCTCAATAAGTATAGAAGGTAAGCTCTTACAGCACAATCAGTCATCTCGTCCCCATCATCATCAGATACACCAGCACACATTTCCGATAACCACTCCAATCTAACAGATTGGCCCCATACTTGCATTAACTCTTCATGTGCCTCTGCCAGTTTTACTCCTAGTGCATCAACAAGGAGTGCTTGAGCTTCTTCATATGCCATTCTTTCATTATAACATACAGTCTGCCCCATCACTGGGATGCCTAGGATGGATGCAACATCATCTAAGATGATGGTCATCTCACCAAACGGCATGTGAAACGTGTTAGTCTCATGTTGTCACATTTCCACAAAACCTGATACAATAATCTTATTGATAGAGCGGTATGATGCAATCACTAAGGGAGCCAATATGGACCTCGATACCAACTCTCTAAACCTATCAGACTCATTCAGTTGCCACAATGGCACTTTTTGGCCATGACTTAGACACTCCAGTGCTCCTCGGTCCTGCATTCAACCATTAACACATTATTAAAGAAATTAACAAATAAATCAACTTGATATGAAACAAGTGAAATACACCTGTTGAATCCAAATGTACCCAACTATTGTGTATCAAAACTTGATATGAAACAAGTGAAATCCACCTCTTGTGGTCCCGAAGCTGGTTGCTCTTCCATCTCATGTTGTTCTTTAACATCCTCCTCAGGGACCTCCGGTTCTTCTACAACCTCTTCCACTCGGTAGGGTCACCACCTATTTGAAGCGGTAGGTTGCACCCTAGAAGAACTTGGTCGGTCCATATCTAAAATATAGAAATAAAGTTTTTTGTAGAATAACATAAAACTATGTTTTTAGATTGAAAGTTGGAATGTTCGGACCTGAGTGTCCGAATCAAATTTCAATGTTCAGACCTGAGTTTCCGACAAAAAGTACAATGTTCAGATCTGAGTGTCCGAACACTATTCTTTTGTTTGGACACTCGGGTAAGAACACATGCAATATGTTTGGTCACTTAGAGACCAAACATCGTCGCGATTTCTGGGTTAAAACCCTTGTGATGATGGATAAAATGCAACCCAAATGCATGAAAAAACACTTACATTGTTTGTAAAAACTTACACTGAATGAGAATCGATCCCCATAACAAGTTTTCATGGAAAAAAAAAAGGTAATCTAAGATTGAAAAAATGGTAAGAAAGAGATAGGGAAGAAGAATAAATGGTAATGTTGGAAGGATCCATTTACCTTTGGAAGAGGAAATGCTGTAGAGGACTGGGAATGCCGGAGGAACGCCGGAGAGACCGAGTCGCCTAAGATGTGGAGAGTTTTGGTTGTGATTTGTGTGTAGGAAGAAATGGATGAGGATGTGTGTAGGAAGAAAGAGGGAAATGGAGGAATGGGTAGTTTAGGAAATTTCGATGTGTGTGGAAAGAACTAATGTAATTTTCAAATTATAGTAATGTGTGTAGAGAGAATTTGTGTGGGAAAAGTAAAAACCTGTGTGTCAGTAGAATTTCCTTTTGGTAATTCTAATCTTGGCTTTGAAGGCTCAAATGATGGAGAATCTGATGACAGATATACCCTAAAGATTATGCCAAAGGATCCCAAAAGATCCCCCATGGATGGAGAAGAAAAGATGGCCCAGGTGGCCATGTCCAAGAGGCCACCTGACAAAGCCACGGCGAGGTGCATTTTGGTCGGACATGGGGCATTGTCTTGGCCCATGTTCGACCAGTTTCGGTCCTAAGTCTGATGGGACCCTGTATGGCCTGTCTTGGCCTGGTTTGAGAGGGTTTTCCACCCTTAAAACCTCACACACTTTCAAAGGTAATTGATGGATTAATTAACATGATTTAGGCTTGGGATTTGCCTATACTTGGGACCAATTGGAAGACCTTAACCATGGGTTCTTTGGACTAGAGCATCGCACCTTTGGACTTGGTTAGCTGCTTGGACCTTAACCCTTTATGGATCTTGAACTTGGGCTTGTCCAAGAGGAGTGTGGACTTGGTTTGCATCCCAAGACCTTGGCCAATGACTTGTACAACATCCTAAGTCTTGTGTATGCAATCTTAGGAATGAATGCCAACTTCTCATCGAGCACCAAGTAAATTACGTTCAAGGCATTGAATCCTAAGAAATGCATAGTGAGGAATAACGATGTGTGTTTAACCAGTGACGATTCATATCTGTTACTTTAGACTTAGTAATAGCTTCTTGACCGGTAACATTGGTATAAATCAATCATTGCACCACTCTTACATACACTTACCCGTCAATGTAGTATGTACCATATTCTGGCGTAGTTCGTACCCATACTCAGCCGTAGACTCACCCGACCTTAGTATAGCATAATTTTGCTTGGCTTGAGTCCGATCCTTCGGAGATGTGTACTTTGGTACTATTACTGGCCTTTGGACGGACGGGGTCATTGACATGTGGTTATGTGTCGGCATTGCGACCAAACGATAAACTCCAGGATGGTCCGACCCCCCTTGACTTTTCCCTTTCCGGACACCAATTTCCTACTGAAATGCTGTCTACCTGAACTTAGGTCGAATGGTCATTTTTACTTATTTTAAGTCAAGTGTTTAGTTTAGCCTGGTCAATTAATCTAGTCAAGACAAGTCTAGTCTGTTTTCCCCGTTGCCACATCTCATGATTATTTGGGTTCAGTACACCATCCTTCGATCGTACGTACTAGTTGATAGCCCATACTTGTCTTGCGTGTACTATTGTACTTGTCTTTGGGAGATGACTATATATGGAGCCCTTGGACCTTTGCATTATACATATCTCGTATCATGACATGCTCATATAATGTAGCATGCAAGCTAGACTCCACAGCTACGCCGCAGACTACTGTGCGAGGGGATCTTGTTGGCATTCCATGGGTATGTTACAGCACTGCTGCGTGATAGGGTGTTACGACCCGAGCCCGAGATCAGAGTAATCAGAGCTTAACCCCGGGTTGCGAAGTCAATCATACTTACTCCCGTGAACCTCAAATTAACTGAAGTTAAGACAAAATCCACAAGGGATCAATCACACGCATACCTGTCAAATGTACATCGTTGCAGAATACATACATTGACGAACAATTAACTAAATAAGTCCTTTACATTAAAAGTAAAGTTCATATATACATATCTGTATTCTAAATAAGTCAACCACTGCATATTCAAAATACAATACAGGGGACATCATTTACAATTCCAAAATGAGTGTATGCAAAAATATTTCCTAAAAGTTCTCAAAATATTCCAATTCAATTTCGCACTCCGGATCATGTTCATTCGATCAATCCTGCTGGAGGAATCGGACGGGCCTCCTCCACTGGCGGCTCTATCTCTGCGGGACCGGCATGGGCACTGGGCCTGTAATATCATCAGTAACACCGTGAACACGACGGTTCAACAATGCATATATAGTTATATGATAACACATGTTATTTCTATCAATTTACTGATTCAACAGTCCTAGACAATTCAATTCTATATTAGTACCATGTACAGTAAATACAGTATTAACAATAACTATATTGGCAACTACAATAGTATTGATTTCACTTCAATTCAGTTTCTTCCCAAAGAAAGTAATTCACATTCAATTCATTTATCATGTTAAGTATTTATTAATGGCTTATCAGTGAGACTCGTTAGTCCAATGTGTGACTTATTAATTAAGTGACTTTTCAGTCTATGACCTTTCAGTCCAATAAGGGTGGGATTTCCCAGGGTCTGGATCAGAGATCACTGGTATCACCACGGAGCTCCGGAATGCCCTCAAATCCATCTGCTGCAGTAGGATTGTTGTTACCTTTAGTAATTATTCATTATTCATTCAATGTCAATTTAGTGTGGCTCAATAATGAGCTTCGAAAACCACTATGTAGTGCCAGACTCATAATTCAAATCAAATCAATTATTCTAGTCAATTCTATCCCAATTCTAAACAATTATCTAAACCAAACAATTGAGTGAAACGCTTGTTATCGATGCACGTGTTATTGTGGATGACATTACTTTAATTAAATTGTGCATTCCGATAACCTTAGCTAACACTTATGAAGGTTTAGATATCATTAACACTAGCCTCAATAGTTAGGTTCTCAATTAAGAAAGAATTAGAATTCAATCTATAATTTTCCTCAGTGGCGATTACCTTGACGGTTACCTGGCGGTTAGCCGAAATCTAGTTGGCGGCTAGCCGAACCAGGTTCAGTTAGCTTTCCAGAACCTCACAAATCTTCTCTTACATTTAAGTAGTTTGGTCACCTCGTCGGTCACCTCTCGGCTAACCGAAATTTCAATTTTGGCTAGTCAAACTCATTTCAGCTACCTATGGTTAGCTTTCCAAAAGCTGATTTTCTAACAAGGATTTCTGACTCAAATTCGGTCAATTTGCGGTTACCTTTCTGCTAACCGAACTTCAGCGGTCAGCTGGCGGTCAGCTTTCCAGAGACTGACCATTTTCATGTATTTCGGCGGTTAGCCTTGCGGCTAGCCGAATTCCACTCAGAACTTCATTTCCGAGCTTTAGAATTTCTGAAGTAAACTTTGGAAATTGAGTTCCTTGAACTCAAATCACTTCAATAATATCATAAAACATAGAAGGTGGATATACTTGCCTCTATCTGAAGATTGATTGATGAAAACCCCTTTGCTTAGCTTAGATTGAGAAGGGAACTTCTCAACTTGAAGCTTTTCTCCAAGAAAACCAAGAAGATGATGAAGAGGATGGAGAAGATGAACTTCTTCACTTGAATCACTCCAAAACTTCACTCTTGATGCTTGAAGGAGATGAAAATGGAAGAAAGAAGAAGAAGGTGCCTAGTGTTTGGATTGAGCTGGGATGAGCTTATTTAGCTTATATAAGCTTCCAATTTGCGTTTAAGCTCATAATCTCCACTTATTTACAATTCGAGTCAAATGAAAGGTCATTTGATTCGATTCTCGTCGAACAACTTCAAGTCTTCTATGAAAATTAACGTATTCGTTGAGATATACGTGTTGATATCAAGAGTTTTCCTATTCGATAAAATACGTGAAAATTCGTATTTACGAAAAAGTCCTTAGTTTCCTTGTTTGAGTCTAAACTCCATTCAAATCGCTTAGGGGTTGTTTGTCTTTTACATATGGGATATGTAAATACAATTTACACATGTAAAAGATGAATATTCAAATTTTAAGTATGTAACGTTTACACATGTGTTTCTTTTTACAACGTTTGTCTAATAACACCATTTTCGCATCATTTACACATGTGATTCATTTTTTTATGTTTGTTTCAATGATATGTGTATATGTATTAAACGATTTTGTAAATGATACTTATTAATCATTAAATTATATTCTACTATAATAATCTGAAAAGGAGACAAAAAAGGTCTGATTTATATCAAAGTTTTCATTTGCATTTTAAATCCTTAAAAAAAAAAACATGTCTTTCAACATGAAATATACTTTTCAAAAATAGATATTTCTATCAATGATCACCTTTACAAAAATGCATTCCAACATGTTTGGTTAAGGAAATAAGATTTAATAATCTGATGGTTAAGAAAAATTAGATTATTATTAATATTTCTATTAATTAATATTTAGTTCAATATTATCTTAATTCATTATTCAATTTGCATAAAACTTTACCCATGCATCTCACCGGCTTTATGCCAATATTAATCAATTATGGAAAGTTCTTAAAATGAATATTTTATTGCTAAGTTCAATTATATTAAAAGTAACACAAATTTATTATGGTTAGATAAAATTGCATTTATATATTATTTTTTAATGATACCATAATGCTATATAATATAGATGCTTCCTTTTCTCTTACATTTATTTATACATATTTAAATATTTTTAAAGTAATACAATAATAAATAATTTTAGAAAAATCATTAAGACATTGGAAGAAAATCTAAAAGGAGAAGAGAAGATAGAAATTCAAATTCTAAAAGAATAACCTATAGAGTAGATAGATTTTACAAAGGTTTATATATATATATATTTCAAGGCAATAGAGGTTACCTTCATAAAAGGGGATGAGATGCAGGAGGATTTTCATTCATAGGTTTCATCAGTCTTTATACATCTTTTATTATTATTTTGTAAATGCGTTGGAAGGGGGTTTCGAACTCATAACCTCTTTGATGGAAATGCCTCTTTTATTATTATTTTTCTAAATGCGTTAGAGGAGGGTTTCGAACTCAGAACCTCTTTGACGGAAATTACCCAAAACTAAACCGTCCGCCTCCAACGGGTATTCTTTGAAATCACATTTGTTTTTGATATTATCTTTTCCCACCTCAACAGGTGTTCAAATCTTGGCGTGAAAATGGACTCATTTTCACACCATTTACATATCTGATTTACACACAAGGACGCGTAAATTCTTGTAGACAAACATTTACGATGCGTAAATATTACGCATATTCACCATTTACATATGTAAATGGGTGTAGACAAACGACCCCTTAGTCTCATTCATTATTTCATTAAGCCTAAATCATTCATTTTAGGCTAATTCAATTCAATTTGGTCATAAACCATCATAGCTTAATTAATCATATTTAATTAGCTTAATTTTCAATCAATTAGATTTAATCCCTATTAACTCTGGACGGGGCCTAACATAGGGTTTTGCCAACCAGATAACGACACATCGGCCAATCCGCGAAATTCATCTCTGTCGCAACTGTCCTTCTACTGTGGAGTTGGGTTGCATCTTTGCCAATCAGACAACGAGACATCGGCCCGTTAGCAGTATTCATCCCTGTCGCAGCCGTTGTCCTACCGTGCGGTTGGGTTGGATTGCATCATGTTTATATCTGCATGTTATTCATATGATGGTCAATTTACTATTATTGTTGTTGTTAGCCTGCATCATTTGATTCTATTAATACTTTAGCTCCAGCATGACTTACTTAGTTTTGTTGTTATTGTCTCACATTATTACCCGTCTTTCGATTCTTTATATATGCTACCTTGCAATACCATTTTTATTGAGTATTTTCCAAACTGTCGTGTTTGACATGTTCTTACACTTGGTGCCATAGGCTACACTTCTCCTATGTGATCCCTAGAGCTAACTGACGAAGTGATGGCTACGGAGCCATAGTACGCGAGTGGGTACGTGCAGTGAATGTCCCGTAGATATGGTATTTGAACAAGAGCGTTCGTCGCATTTTGGGCAGTTGTATTTTGGGTTTATTTATATCTTGAACTGGCCTTTGTTGGCCTCTTTTGGGAATGTAATTAACTCATCGTTTGCTTATAAACTTGAATATTTAGAATGAAATATCATGTTGACTTATGAAGCTCTATTTACTTTTGGATTATATGCATATCAGTCTGATGTGGTACTGCATAACAGTATATGAAGACTATGACATTAGCAATTCATATGTAATCCAATGAGCTCCGGACTTCGAGTTGCACCATAATGTAATCTTCCACTAAATATTCTTATAATTGTGTTGAAGGAGATTTTGTATCCTCACATGTACGGATCCTGGGGTGGAAATATGATTACTACAATAAACCCCAGTTCACGACCCTAAATCTGGTTTTGCGATTTGGGGTCGTCACACATAGAAACTCAATTGTGAAATTTGGGAGCCCATATCTTTCTTAGTTTAGCTCAGATCAAGGAAAATTTAAACTTTAAGGATATTTATTTGAGAAGAGCTTTCGAACAATAGATAGAACAACAAAATCTGACAATCGAATCAAAATTTATATTAACTTAAAGTTCAATTGATGGAAGCCTAGTGAGGAGACACACTCCATTCACCAAGTGGCAAGGAACACACTCTGCTCGCCAACGGTGAGAAAACCCCTCTACTCACCAGTGGTGGAGAGTATCTCTCTACTTACCAAGGAGGAGAACATCCCTTTGCCAAGTGATTTTTGAAAGTCCGGGATCCTAACCCTAGAGGGGGGGTGAATAGGGTGATCTACACTTTATGACTAATCAAGGCCAATTTTAACTTTAATGAAAAACAACTAGTCATAAGATGATTTACCAAACAAGATGCGGAAGCTAACAAGAGAAATCACCACAAGCATACAATCTTACACAAAGATTTATAGTGGTTCGGCCTCAATGCCTACATCCACTACCGGCTTGTGTTCCAACACCCCACCGGATTTCCACTATTTATGCTTTTCAAAAGGCTAAGCAATAACCTTTACAATGATGATTTTCTAGGTTAATCAACAACCTATAAATGTGCTTTTCTAGGCTAAGCAATAACCTTTACAAGATGCTTTTCAAAGGCTAAGCAATAACCTCTACAATGTGCTTTTCTTAGGCTAAGCAATAACCTTAACAAGATAAAGATTTCTTCTCAAAGAAGTGTCTACATAAACACTCAAAGAGATACAATTTAAGCTCAAAATATTTGCCTCTAGATAGGCTGATATGAAAGTTTAAATCAAGAACAAAACATACACAAACAAATAGCAAAGGTGTGTGCTCAAAGTGTATGAATGTTTACTTCAATCATTTTCTAAAAAGAAGCTCACAAATGAATGCTTGATGCATTTGAAAATCTAAACATTGAAAATGATGATTGAAGTTATAAACCAATCACATGTAGAAATCAAACAACTTGGAAAGACATGTTACACAAGTTGTATGATGTTTTAAAGTTTAAAAACACATGTAATTGGGATGAGGATGTTTGCAAAACAAACTAGAATTCCAAGGTTATATTGTGTTTGCAAAACATCTCAACTAAGGCTAGAAATCATGCAAATATGAAATTACAAAGATTTGAACATGCATGAATTTAAATGGAATGAAAATCAAAGTTAACTTAAAAGATATACCTCTTTAAATCTCAAACATTTGATTTCCAATTAGCCTCTAGCTATCCTAGCTTATCCCTCTTCTTTAGGCTTCAAAATAGTTCAAAAATTGCATTCCAACAGCCATTTTGAAGAAAGGAAAAGAAAGGACTTTTATACCAAAAAACAGCCCAACGGCTAGTTGGCCCGGTCGACCCCAAGCCCACGCGGTCGACCGGGTCCAACGGTCATATTGGCCCAACGGCTATAAGCGCGGTCGACCGGCCCAACTGCGCGGTCGACCGGCCACACAGGTTCTGACAAAAAATTACTGGATTTTTCAGAACCTGTTTCTAGTGTACGCGGTCGACCTCATGGGAGGCGCGGTCGACCGGCTACACAGGCCTGAGCAGAGTTCAGTTGAAATTTTGAGAAAAGTGATTTATTGAAAAATGAACTCTTAGCCAATATGATTTATGCATACAAAAAGGATTCTAAAAATGGAGTTTGTATGCAAAACAAGAACCTCGATACCAAACTTGGTTTTTCAAAAACATGCACGAAGAACTTAAGTTTTCGAAAATACAATTTGAGTTCTAAAAACATGCAGGATGTAGTTTTTGAAAATCAACAGCATTTTCAAGTCTGAGGTCCAGATATCAAGGTCCAGACAAAGCTGAACGTGTGTGTGATCAGATGACTGAAAGAGATAGTGCTTTCCATCAAATTAGCAATACAAAAATCCTAACAATCTCCCCCTTTGCAATTTGATGGCAACTCAGTCGATCACAACACTTCTAGGGCTTCAGGTCTTGAAGTCTCTGGAGAGCAGCTTAACCTTGGTTTCTCCCCCTTCGTTAGAGCTTTCTCCATGCTCTAAGCTTTTGTTAAGCGCTCTGAACTCTTTTAAGATCCTTGGACAGATCTCTCAGTTAGATCTGATCTCTATAACTCCCCTTTACTCTCTCCACCTTTGATTGATACCAAGAGAGGATCTTCACTCCCCTTTGTTTGATCTTCTCTCCCCCTATGTCTGATATTCTCTCCCCCTTTGCCATTGAATTGCAAAGGAGCCTGTATACATGAGAAAAGAAATACCTTTCAGTAGCACCTGTTATCAATAGAAAATGAAATGCAGAACAGGTTATCATGTATATGGGTTGTTTATGCTGCGTTTGAATGAAACTAAGATAACAGATAATTATATAGATTCAAAGCATCATAGCCATTCACCATAACAAGAAGAGAAGAATAAATGAAACTGAAGATTCATTGATTTAAATTTGAAGATTAGTACAATTTCATTTACATATTACTTGACCAATACAAAAATCAAAATCAAAAACAAAATCATGGCCAGTAATATAGTCAGAGAGTTTTAATAAACAGAAAATACATCAAGATCCCCAGTAAAAAAAATTCCCCACAAAAAGAGAAAACCCTCCTACGAGCTAAGGAGAATCTGCAGGCGAGGGAGGCATCACATCATCATGCCGCCTACAGCTACTCGAGATGTTCGAGAGGTATCTTAAGGTCTTCTTCATCATGCCGGATACCTCTTGACGAAACTCCTGAAACTCAGCTCGCATGGAAGACACCACGTGCTCAACAGATGTCATACGGTCTTCCAAGCTACGCTGTGGAGGAGGCTGATGGGGCTGAGGAGGAAGAGGGGGCTCTTGAAGAGGAGGCTGAACAGGCTCTGGAGGAGGCTGATGAGGCTCTGGAGGAGGCTGATGAGGCTGATCATCTCCTGGATCTGCAACTGCAACGTCTGCAGCCTCTACCTCCGCATCTCCTTCTGCTATTGGGTTCACTCGCTGTGGAGGAGGTAGCTTCATCAAGAGAATATTGGTCTTGTTGAAGACAGTTGTGGTCTCCGGTCTCTCAGAAGCAGGAGGAATCACTCCATAAGAAGCAGCGAGTTGGGTCATCAGGAACCCAAATGGAGCTGCACAGGGCTGAGAGCCTGTGATAACTCTAACAATATGATGCATGATAATCGAAGGGAGACACATGGGGACACCGGAGACAACGTTGAATAAGAGGTTTGCCATGTATGATGTAACCTCAGTCCTGTTTCCTTTCCTCGGATAAATGGAGTGAGTGAAAATGCTGTGAATAATCCGAAGAGGAGGAATCATAGAGGAGGCCTGGAGAAAGTTTCTGGCTGACCATTCCTCAGGGTGTCCACAGAGAGCAGTGGTGACAGAGTCTCTCTCATCAAGGGGTAAAACATCAGAAATGAACTTGGGTCCAGAAGACCTGGGAATACCCATGATGGAGGAGATAGTATCAATGGTGACCACTTCTTCACCATGCATGAATCTAATGGTGAAGGAGTTTGCAGAGGTGGCACAGATAGATTCATAGAGGCCATGGACAGAGGAGGCAAATGTGTTGCCACTCCAGGTCAGGATACTCCCCCAGCCAATGGCTTCAAGGAGAGCAGGGACCTTATAGTCCACTAGATCTTCAACGATGCACAGTTTCTCAACGATGATCCCTTTGCTCCTAAAGGATTTGACAACTGATGATGGAGAATGAATAGGGTTGAATCGAATCACAGCAGGAGGAGGAGGAGCCTCGGGAGATGAGGAGGGAGATCTATGAGAGGAGGATGCTTGTCCAGTTTTGGACTTTTTACTAGGCCTCCTAAAAGTCTGTTTCGTGCGAGCCATGGATGGTCAAGAAGGTACCAGTAGTGAAGAAGCTCACACAAGACTGACAGCCTAGACAAATGCCTTTAAAAGATTTGAAAAAATGGTTCAGGCAATTTGTCAAACAGTTGGGGTGCTCACAATGAGCCTAAGAGATTTACAGATTTCAAATGCCCAATAGAGTGCACTGCAGGCTAGACACTCTCCACAGAGGTGAAGGAAGAGCCAGCAATAGAAAGAGAACACAGAGGAGAGGGGAAACCAGAAAAACAGTTCACAGATTTGGACTGCTACAGCACTGACCTGGGACGACCAAGGGGGAGAGCTGAAGTGATTGCCAGGGGGGTTTACACAGCTTGTTGAATGCGTAATGGCTGAGAGATAGAAGGAGAAGAAGGACACAGCAGAACGACTGAGAGAGAGAGACAGTGAAACAGGGACCAGCTGGAAAACGACGACAGGGAGAGAGAGAGAGAACCAGCAGAGTGAGAGAGCCAGACAGAGAGAGACAGCAGAGAGAAACAGCAGAGAGAGAGAACCAGACGAGGAGAAGAAGAGAGAGGAGGAAAACCAGGAAGTAGAAGAGGAGGAAAGATCCAGCAGAGAGGTTGGGAAGGAGGGAAAGCCAGACAGGGCGGTCGACCTGCTGATGGAGGGAAGGCTGGGAGGGTTTGAATGAAACAGAACAGAGACAGAACCATCATTTTAGTTGCTGGGCCCGTGTGGCCGGTCGACCGGCCAGACCACGCGGTCGACCGGGCCAACAGGGCTGGCCTGACAACAGAACAGAAACAGAGAGAAAAATTTGTCCTGAAAAATTCAGGGACAACCTCCACTGAAACTACCCCTATCCCAGCTATCCTACAAGCTTAAAAAGAAGTAGAAAAGAGATTTTATAAAATCAATTCTACAAATTCCTTTTGAAATACAAAAAGCCTTGCAAGACTAAGAAAGAGTTTTCAAAAACATTTAATTTGATAAAAACTGGTTTAACTAAGAATTCAATCAAATATAAACACATTTGAAAAACAAATCAATTGATTTAAATAGATATAACTTTGATGAACCTTTTTCAAATCAAATTGATCAATCAACATGCATTTAAACATAATATACCTTTTAAAATCAAAATGCATTGACAACAAATAAACCTAAAATAACTATAGCTAAAAACCAAAAGAAGATACTAAGAGAAGCACAAAGCACTAGACTTAAGACCATTAGCACATATGACTATGAGATAAAAATGGTCCTATCTAATAAGGAGATCTTAGTATTTGTCTAAAGGTCTAACCTTAGGTATCCATCTAAGGTCTTGAACTTTTAGGTCTATGTTAGAAATCCTACCAACTAAAGGAGATGGAGATTTAATTCTTTTAGACTTGTCATCATATCTTTTAGGTTTGACCTCTTTAAATTTAGATTGATGATTTGTCTTTGGAAGTTGGTGTTTCATTTTCTTTTTACTCTTCTCACTTCTTTTAGCTTTTCCTCCCTCTTTTTGCCTTTTGAACTTTAATTTTAATTTTTCAACCTTTTTCAAAAGATCTTTCATTTCCAAAGATAGAGGAGGTAAAGTGAGAAGTTTCTTGTTGATAGATTTATTTTGACTATTTATGTTTTGTTTAGTCTTTCTTAAATCTATGTTAGGAGACTCTTGATGAAATGTTTTAACTTGTTTGAACTTTCTAGAGTCTTCCTTTGATTTTAATGTCTTACCCTTCATAGATTTAGTTTTAACTTTCTTAGTTTCAAAGATGGGTTGAGACATATGACTTTTTCTTAATTTGCACTCAAATTTGAAATGCCCTTCATTCCCACAATAGTGACATTTTGTTTTGGGCAAGGGAGAATGAGTGCTAGAGAATGAGGACTCACCTTTCACAAAAGTGTTGGTGAATTTAGGGTCATGTGAAATATTCCTATTGTAACCAAGACCCGTCCTATCTCTTTGAGATTTACCCAATCTAAATAATTTTTCAAATTTCTCTTCACCTTGGGTAAATTTGCACTCATACTTTTGTTTATAGCTTTCAATTTGAGTGACTTGCTTTTTAAGGGTTGAATTTTCATTTTTAACCATTATGAGTTCATTTTCAAATCTCTTATGTTTGTTTAGTTCTTCATTGGCAAGTTTTAACTCAAGTTTGAGTTTGTTAATATTAGATCCAAGTTCCAAGGATTGTGAATTAATTTGATCATTAGACAAGTTTAATTTGGATTTTAAATAGGTAATGTTTTCATCTTGTCTTTTTAAAGTATCTCTTAGATTTAAGTTATCTTTATTATGCTCATCATAATTTGACTTCACATTACTTAGTTCATGTTGAGCATTAGATAAATCTTTCTTAGAGATATTCAACTTGGATTCTAAAGAGTTAAAGTCTTTGTCTTGCCTTTTTAATTGATCTCTTAGTTCTAAGTTTTCCTTATTTAGTTCATCACATCCTATCTTTAAATCATTTAGTTCCTCTTGAACAATAGATAGGTTATGTAGAGAGATCATGAACTTAGATTCTACACAATTTATTAATTCTTCTTTCTCTCTAAGTTCATCTTTTGAAGAGACTAATTCCTCATTTAGTCTTTTAGATTCTTCTTCTAATTTTTTATTTTTCTTGTTAAGCTTTAGAGACAATGTATACAATTCATCATAAGCTTGGTGTATATCATCTTCATTTTCATCATTTTCTTCTTTGTTAATGTCAATTTGAGATTCATTAATTTGAAGGTTTGAATCTCCAATAGATGGAAGAAATAGGGATCTAGAAGAATCTACACAAGAATCTATATAACTTAAAGTAGTGGAATCCATTCTAATGGTTTTCTTGACAACACAATACTAGGGTTTAGACTCTAGGTTTTTACACCTAATCAAGAGTTCTAAAAACACTTGATCCTAAAATAGAGCACAAGGCTCTGATACCAATTGAAAGTCCGGGATCCTAACCCTAGAGGGGGGGGTGAATAGGGTGATCTACACTTTATGACTAATCAAGGCCAATTTTAACTTTAATGAAAAACAACTAGTCACAAGATGATTTACCAAACAAGATGCGGAAGCTAACAAGAGAAATCACCACAAGCATACAATCTTACACAAAGATTTATAGTGGTTCGGCCTCAATGCCTACATCCACTACCGGCTTGTGTTCCAACACCCCACCGGATTTCCACTATTTATGCTTTTCAAAAGGCTAAGCAATAACCTTTACAATGATGATTTTCTAGGTTAATCAACAACCTATTAATGTGCTTTTCTAGGCTAAGCAATAACCTTTACAAGATGCTTTTCAAAGGCTAAGCAATAACCTCTACAATGTGCTTTTCTTAGGCTAAGCAATAACCTTAACAAGATAAAGATTTCTTCTCAAAGAAGTGTCTACATAAACACTCAAAGAGATACAATTTAAGCTCAAAATATTTGCCTCTAGATAGGCTGATATGAAAGTTTAAATCAAGAACAAAACATACACAAACAAATAGCAAAGGTGTGTGCTCAAAGTGTATGAATGTTTACTTCAATCATTTTCTAAAAAGAAGCTCACAAATGAATGCTTGATGCATTTGAAAATCTAAACATTGAAAATGATGATTGAAGTTATAAACCAATCACATGTAGAAATCAAACAACTTGGAAAGACATGTTACACAAGTTGTATGATGTTTTAAAGTTTAAAAACACATGTAATTGGGATGAGGATGTTTGCAAAACAAACTAGAATTCCAAGGTTATATTGTGTTTGCAAAACATCTCAACTAAGGCTAGAAATCATGCAAATATGAAATTACAAAGATTTGAACATGCATGAATTTAAATGGAATGAAAATCAAAGTTAACTTAAAAGATATACCTCTTTAAATCTCAAACATTTGATTTCCAATTAGCCTCTAGCTATCCTAGCTTATCCCTCTTCTTTAGGCTTCCAAATGGTTCAAAAATTGCATCCCAACAGCCATTTGAAAGAAAGGAAAAGAAAGGACTTTTATACAAAAAACAGCCCAACGGCTAGTTGGCCCGGTCGACCCCAAGCCCACGCGGTCGACCGGGTCCAACGGTCATATTGGCCCAACGGCTATAAGCGCGGTCGACCGGCCCAACTGCGCGGTCGACCGGCCACACAGGTTCTGACAAAAATTCCTGGATTTTTCAGAACCTGATTCTAGTGTACGCGGTCGACCTCATGGGAGGCGCGGTCGACCGGCTACACTGGCCAGAGCTGAGTTCAGTTGAAATTTTGAGAAATTGATTTATTGAAAAATGAACTCTTAGCCAATATGATTTAAGCATACAAAAAGGATTCTAAAAATGGAGTTTGTATGCAAAACAAGAACCTCGATTCCAAACTTGATTTTTCAAAATCATGCATGAAGAACTTAGGTTTTCGAAAATACAATTTGAGTTCTAAAAACATGCAGGATGAAGTTTTTGAAAATCAATAGCATTTTCAAGTCTGAGGTTCGGGTTTCAAGGTCCAGACTAAGCTGAACGTGTGTGTGATCAGATGACTGAAAGAGATAGTGCTTTCCATCAAATTAGCAATACAAAAATCCTAACAATTTTCACAAAAATCCAAGAATGGATAAAACACAAATGTGTCCTCACCAAGTAATCCATTAGTCAACTAAGTGCCCATATCTCCTTTAATGCAGCTCTTATTAGGATTATCTTTGGCTCATGGATATATATATTCGAAAAGAGCTTGCTAGTGGTATGAAGAATAAAAAGTTCGACAGATAATTCAAAAGTCATAAGCGTTTGAAGCTAAACTGTCCGTAGCCCGATGAGAAAGATCCCTCCACTCACTAGGTGCAAGTTGTACTTGGCGAGGAGGTGCCTACTCCTCACCAACGGCGAGGAAAACCTCTTGTTTCACCAAGTATAAAGGAGGGGGAGGGGGAGTCTCCACTTATAAATGCTCCATTCTTTCCTTTTTGAGGGACTTCTACCTAGCCTCTCTCTACATCTCTGGTGTCTTGAGAGTTTCGGTCTCTTAAGTTCCTTCCTCTAGGTCCTTGGCTTACACTGAACCCTAGTGTTAGTGACTCATCTTGAATTGGCTCTTGTGTACGTAGAGATTTGGTGTATCGCCATCCTCCTTTGGGTGGTCTCCTGATATCTACTTTGAGCCTCCTGAGTTCCTTGCTCTGAGTTTCTGGCTACTTGGAGACTTGGGGTTAGTAACCATGGTATTAAATTCCAGTTGGCACATCTCAAGTTGATCCATTGCTAGCCAAGCCCGAGCCAAGTCAAGCATCGACACGGAGAAGGGGCCTGTGTCAAAAAAATTGATATATTTATTAGATATTGCACACAGTTGGTTAAAGAATACTATAGCTCAAACAGTAAAGACAATAGCGTCACTCTTGGAGTGCCTAAGTTCCAATCTGGACTAGGTGCTCATTTTTTTTTACTATTATCTACATTTTAAAAAGGCCCTTACACTTTTCTTCTACCTTATGGGTTGTGCATTGCGAACATATTTCTTTTTTTTTTAATCTCCATTCAGTAACAGTTGAGTTAGATAAAAATTAAAGGGATCGATCTTCTGTAACGACCCGCTTTGGATCATGGGATTTCAATCCAATCTTGTAGTACAATTTTAAAAGGCCTCATGTTGGGTTAAGGCCAAGTCGCTCTTATATATCCAAGATCAGGATTTGCATGTTTCCGATGTGGGACTCGTGCACCACCATATACCCAGCTCTTTAGAATTTTTCCCACCCTCCCTCTCTAGGCAGATGCTCGCCGGACCCAACACCCTTCTACGAGGGGCCATAGACGTGACACCCTCCATTTTTTTGACCAATTTAACTTTGAGAAAAATTAAATGACTGATCTCTTGAGTTAAAAAAAAAAAATAACTTGGTGACTTAAATTTTGAGGACCAAAAACCAAAGGCCAAGATTATTCTAATGGCTTAATATTACCTATTTTTTAATTCAAATTCAAATGAAGCCTTCCAATTTCTTTTGACAAATTTATCCTTAGAAATTCAAATGGCTTATTTTTTGAGTTAAAAAGATAATGTTTCCTTTAAATCTTAACGACCAAAAACAAAAGGCTAGGATCATTTGAATCACTTGATAATATATGTTTTCTATCACATTCATGACTTCCAAGTGATATACGTCCTTAATCTTTTATGCATCTAGGTGGGCTCACTAAAGTATCATGAGTTAGTGAGACTTGCTAAGCTTAAAAAAGATCTAATTATATCATTTATCCATAAAAAAAACTAGCAATGATATGTTACTTTCAGCTATGCAGCACTCGATCAAGATAATGATCACTATATTTATATTGAATACTTGTTGAATAGCTCAACTTCTGTAAGGTCCCAATCCTTAATTAGGTGTTTAATACGAATTAATATATTTGATTAAGCTCTAAGCGTGTTTAGATATTAATCACCAAAGTTTATACGTTGGAATAGTGTTCATGGAGTTTTGGGAAGTCTTCTGATTTCGTAAAGGTGAAATTTGTGTTAAAAACAAGAGAATACAAAGGCGAAAGCCCTCATGAGGAAAACTAAAAGCCATATGGGAAAAAAAAAAAAAAGGAAGTATCTTTGGGAATTTGTTACATCAGTTAGTGATGGAAATTCACTTCCTAGAAAAGGAGAGGATCATGAGGCAGTATCTGGACAGTACTTGTAAGGTCCCTGACCTTATTGGGTCAGTTAGGCCCAACAGCAGGCCCGTGAACCCGTTTATTTAGTAATTATTATATTAATTATATTTTTAGATATTTAAGTGGGTTTAGATCATGAGCGAGTTTCTTTTAGCATTTGAATAGCGTCGACGAAGTTTCGTGCGATTTCGAGTTCGATTGACTCTAGCAGGGTGGTAGTTTGCAATTTAGGGAAAAAAGAGTGTTTTCTGAAAAATTTCCAAACATCGTAATTTTTGGTTTCATTGTAAAGGTCTCGTCGTGCTGATCGTTTTTGTCTTTTGGCTCATCGCGATTGGACGATCAGAAACCCTTCAAGTGGTCCATTTCTTCACCGGACCCACTTAAGGGCAACTTGGTCTTTTACTCCTCTTTTCTTCTTAAACAGAGATTAGCCCTAATTCACATTTGCTAATCTCTGCAACAAAGCTTCAACAGCCCCTTCTTCTTCTTCTTCGTCTTCTCACGCCCAAAACTCTACCATGAGAGATCATCCTCGAAGATCCGAACCGCCTATCTTCATCCTCTCAAATCCTCTCTCTATTGGTCAAGTCTGGTAAGTTCTTTCCCACCATCAACTTTTCTTATCATCTTCTTTCAGTTTAGATCTAGGGTTGATCTTGATATTTTTCTTCATTTCCTTCTCCTTTGTGTTTTAGGTTGTGTTTGGTTGGGTTAGATCATGGTTTTTCGCAGTAAAAAGTTTCTCCTCAAGTTTTCCCCCATTTCCATCTTCTTCTTGGTTGAGGCAAGTAGATTTGCATTTTTACGATTAAACATGCGTGTATGTTTTCTATTGATTGGCTATGCTTTCATGTTAGATTTCCCTAATTCCAAGCATGTTTCTGATATTGATTTGGGTTAGTTTAATTCATAATTAGTAATCCTATGATGTTTTAATTTGCTAAAATGGATGGAAAATGATGAATGTGATGAATGGGAAGCATGGAGGCTCATTTTCTACAGGTTTAGCCATAGAATGGCCTAAGGAGGAAGAGAGCAGAAATCCAATTTTGAGGTTACAATCCGCTATTCGATCGATCGGTCACACTGTGCGATCGATCGGACAGGGGACATGCCCCAGTTAACTAAAGTCGGCCACTGTTCAATCAATCAGGCACTCTGACCGATCGATCGGACAGAAGAAAACCTAGTTAACTGTGAGCTGCCCAGGCCTGATCAATCAGGCCTTTGTTCGATCGATTGGACAGGGTGCACTAACTAGGAGCTGGTTCAGTGCCGATCGATCAAAGGGTGTAGGTTGGTTGGACATGACAACTTTGGATCTCTATAACTTTTAATACGTTTGCTGGATATCCACATGTAATGTATCGATGGAAAGCCCTTGAGATGTAGAATTCAATAGTTCTAGTTTCATTACGATCAGAGATTGGAAAGTGATGCAATACTCAAATTGATGATCCAGCTCATGTTTAGTTGGAAATAAGACTGTTAACCTAGGTTTGGGCCTTAGTTATTGGAAACCATGAACTTGCTCTCACTTGACCATTAATGGGGATTGAAATTGAAGCACATGGCTTGCTGTACTTCGAGGGGTTATCTAGGAATTCGTGTATTACGCGTGGTATAACCAAATGCGTATGAAATTGTCTCAATAGATACTTAACATGATTGTACACCAAGGGATTTTCCTAGAAGCATCGTTGATCCGATTCCACACGTACTTTGTTAGAACATGTGGGGTACAGGGACTACACCACTTGCCTAGGTTTGGATTGTAATTACTCATTGACTTGTTACTTGTATTCGTTGATGACATTTCTTGCACACTCACTTGGCATAAAACACTTCATTAATTATGAAAGATAAATCCTTGTAGCACTAGGACTTGGACCCAACTTAGAGTGTATCTTAAGAACCATGTGTCATGTATTTGATAAACATGAATGGCTAGCATGTAAGGGGATTATCATGTGGTTAACTCGTCTTGTATTGTGTTGAATGAAATAATCCCTATGAGCATGTCTTGTGTGTGTTTAGTTAGCAAGACTTGCTTGTCTTGGTTTTCCTTGTGTCAACACCACTTCATTAGTATTTGCATATCATGGCCAACTGCAGTTTGGGATTTTATTGATGGCTGGCTACTCGGACATCAGGATGGGCAGTCGGCGTAGGACGGCATCCATGGCGTTGAATAGCTGGGAGCGGGCTAGGACCGTGCTGCTATTTCCAGGACCGGGAGCTAGGATCCCCCTAAAGTCGGACTTTGGTATCAGTAGTTCGATTGGATTGTTACTGATACCCCAGGAAGTAGCCAGGATATCCTCGAAGTCTCCCTTTTGATTCTTGTATTGCATTGCATAAATAGTGGTTTTTGCTAGTTGATATTAGGAATCCTATTATTGTTTTTTATTATTGTTCATACTTGATGCCTAGCATCGTTCCTTGTATTCACATGATTATATCCTGTCATTATTCTGATACTTGATGCATGCCATGTTTATTTTTATCTTGCTTATCTATTGCTCAACATGTCGTTAACTCTGTTCCTTAGTGTGCAGACACCTCAGGTGACTACTATGAGGAGCAGGCTGGTTGGAGATCTTCAGAAGAGGAACGAGAGTGGCGTGCTGATGACGTAGAGTAGCGTCATCATATTTGGCACGAGAGAGATTCACATGGGACATTCATTAGATTTATTTATTCATTCATTTTCTCTCATTGAACCTTTCACTTTATTGACTTTATAATATTTTAAATGGTCTTGAATATTGGGATGGCCATTGTAACAATTTAACTTCTTGTATAGTTCTATTTATTCTTGATGCAACTTTAATTATAAATGAATTTGGCTATTCATTGTTTGATATTCCATATGCTGGAATTGTATGAATTCTGCAGTTCTTGTATTACTTGAGGTTTGAAACGCAATATCCTCATAGCGGACTTACGATCCTTGGGCCTAAAGGGCAAAATTTATAATTAGCCCTAAATTTCACTCTCCATATCTGGTTTATTCTCTAATCGGGTTCGGGGCACGTGACATTACTCTAAAGACTTAAAATCCATTCTAAGAGGTGTTTAGCTAGGTGCCTACTAGCCCATTGGGGAGAAACAATGGCAGTGTTGAAAAGAGAGTCATTTTTTCAAATCTAGATTTGATTTATAACTTGAAAGAAGATAAGAGCAACCCATATCTTCCCATTCTCTATTTTGCCATCTAAGAGAGAAAACAAGATTTTATGAGTATTGGGTGTTCAAAAGTATGCTTATACTTAGAGAGCAACCAAAACCAAACTTAAGTAGCAAATCTGCAAGAGAAAAAAAAAAAAAACATATGTCCCATTCTTTACTAAGACAACAAAGAGAGCATCCTGAGGCTAGGTTAACTCTTGTGGATTTTGCCCATTTTTGGGTTAGGATTTTTCTATGTAAGAGTCTCCACATAAGAATAGAGATTTTTTGCCTTATCATGTTGTTCCAAACCAATTTTGCCCAAGGGGTAGTGGCTACCTGGGATGGAACCATATTCCACACTACCTTAATAGAGAGTTTGCCAGATGAATAGTTAGTCCAAACAACAGAATCCTTGGTTGGTTTAGCAGGCAAAGGAATTAACGTAGTTATTGATAGGTGTTGTCTGATAGCTTCTGGAGTTTCATTCATTTCATTTTTTTTATTAAGGTAACCGAGAAATTCATTAAATAAGTTCTCGGGAAACAAAACATGCAAAAATAATGTAAAGTCTCTGAACTCTAAGTGTGTTATTAGTATAGTTGTTTAGAGACCAAACAGGTCTAGTTTACTGTTAGAACCGAGTGTGCTAAGTTTCGTCGAGATCCGAGTTCGTTTGGGTATAGTAGGAGGGTAGTTTGCAATTTCCAGAAAGTCTGAAGGGCCTTTTTGTAATTTTTATTCTTTGAGATTTTGGTACCGTTGGGTAGTTGATCTAATTCTGTAAACTATGTCCTTCTACCTTGCCTTGAACCAGATCCTCTAAGACCATCAAATACTACCCGAAGCTCACTTCCAATTTTCAAAGATTTCATCTTTTATAAACCGACACCAATTGACCCTCCATTTCATCTCACTCCCTTCAACTTTCTCGCATTCATTTCCTTTCCTTCCTTTTTCTCTTTACACCCCTTGAGCAAGTGATCATCCAAGCCTTCATCATCACCGTCCATCATCATCAACATCTCCACAAGGGTCCAACAATCATTACCAAACAATTTTCCTTGGATTTCCCCATCTCTTCTTCCCTAGGTAAGCTCTTCTTTGGATTAAGGTTTGGGTATTTGCAGTTTTTCTTAGATATTGCTTTAGATGAGTTTATTAGCTTGTTATCAAGGTTAGGGTATTTGCAGTTTTTCTTAGATATTGCTTTAGATGAGTTTATTAGCTTGTTATCTCTTGGTTAGTGTAGTTAATTTGAGTTGAATTGGTCTTTGGCTTAGGATTTGGATTTGAGCTAGGGTTTGAGGTTTTCATGCTTCTACAAAACCAAGGCAAGTGGGTATTCATTTTATGAAGTTGGTGTGCATGCTGTGGTCGTGCAAATGAGAAGAGGCTAGGGTTTGGGGTTTCTTTTATAAAAAGGAAAGTCTGAAATTTTACAAGTTAATGGGTTGGGCTTGCAATGGCTAAATGGGGGCTTTCTCGGCCTCGGATGGACTCAGACAAAGAACAAAAAAGTTCCAAATTAAAAGAGATTTCCAACAAGATTACATTCAGAATTTTTTGAGACTGGTTGCAAAAGGTCACAATTTCATAATCACAAATACCCACCTGAAATTAGTGTCGCGGTCAAAACTGGGTTTGTTGGACCTCAAATGGACACGAGTTGAACACAAAAGTTGTTGGGTATGACGAGACCTAACTTGTGAACCAAGACCTAACTTCTGAACCAATCATGGTAATTTTTATGAATTTCCGAAAATACCTCCTGGTGTTCCCCGGAATCTAAAATAGACCCTTTCAAGTACGGAATTTGGTACAAAACTTCTCAAAACTTTCCAAAATTACTTAAACCTCACTCTAACCCATAAAATCACTTGAATAGGGTCTAACCACGCATCGCTAATCGTTAAGCATAATTCAATGATGCTAATTGTGGAAATAAAGAATTGTGATCTTACATTGGTGATGGATGATGTATGGTTGTTAAGATCCTCTAGTTGTGTTTAGAGATGACATTTGTAATCTCATTTTATATAGTGGAAGATTTGGACTTTGGTAATGCTTTTTCCCGTTCACTTTGAAGTGTTTTTACACATGAAAAATCAGTGTGTGCTCTTGCTCCACTTTTATCAAAACTTTTTTTTTGTGTAAAATAAAAGAGGCTTGTGAAGGAGTAAAAGGTAAGTGGCATCACAACATAAATTTACTTTCCACTCCACTTTTTTGGCCCAAACGTGAAGTAAAAGGCATTCCATCACAAACTTTTAAAACCTTCGTTGGAATAGGCAATAAAGGAAGGAACGACCCTCAACGAGAGTCTTTGTACTTTCAATTCAAAATTACCATCACGGCTTCATCTCATTAACATTTTCGTTTTTCGAAAACATGATATAATCTCCATTTTGGCATTTTCACTATAATAAAGCAGGTCCAATCATTGATTTACAAATGTTACTAGAATATAAAAACAAATGAATGGCTTTCTAGTGGCTTGGACCTAATCAAAAATAGTGGGGCCTACTTCAATGTAGTTTATCAGACTGTCAATACAAGCAACTTGGATTTAAAAAGGTGGATGCTTGCTTTAAAGAGGGTGGAATTTTCTAAGGAAGCTAGGATAGTAACCAACATGGAAAGTCATGTATCTTCATCACCCTCTATTTGGGAGAACCATTACCCTTTTAGGGCCTGTTTGGATGCATAAGAAAACACAAGAAAATAATATTTTATAGAATATAATCTTTCATTTTTTAAAAAAGAAAATCTTATGCGTTTGGTAACTCTAGAAAAACTTGAAGAAAAGATTCTTTTCTTTCAAAAAGCTCAATATTCTCTCATACAGCTCCCCCCTATATAAAACTTTCTACAAGATAAAAATATTTTAAAATGACGATTACAAAATGGTAGAGTAAAGTAAAGACTTTAGTTCACCAAATCCATCATAATGTGTATGTTTACATATATGGTAAAGTAAAGTAAAAGTAAATCTCATAGAATGGTAAATATATGGTAAAGTAAAGGTGAGATAAAGTACATCGTGAAGTAAAGTGGGAAGGAAGTAGTTTCTTTTTTTTTTACTTTACTTCATCACATTTTATCGTAGTTTTATATTGTGAATAAAAAGTGACTTGTTTACGGGTGTGGTAAAATAAAATAAAGATTGATGTAATATCATGGTAAACTGTAAGGTAAAGTAAGGTCGGATGAAGTATGTAATAAAGCAAAGTGAGAGAGAGTTATAAAGTAGTTTTCTCATTGACTTTACTTTACTATACTTTACAATGGTTCTATGTGATAAAAGAAAAGTAATTTATGGTAAAAACATGAAAGTTAAATTTCACTTTACCACATTATAATGTAATTTACTTTAATCATAACACATTCCAAATAGATCAATTTAAAATCTGTAATATTCTTCAAAAATTGCCAAACAGTAATAATATTATATAATTATAATATTACATTATTGTATTCTATACTATTTTATTCTTGCAATATTTAAATCTATAAATATTTTATTCTATATACATCCAAACGGGCCCTTAATAATAGAAATCCAGATTGTATAAAGAAGGGCCCACCTACAAAAATATGGGTACTAAGTTAAAGTAAATAATTATTTTTCTTTTATGGGTTCTCATGAGTTTTTCTTTAATGTTTTTTTTATTTTATTTTTTTCTTGCAAATACTCACGCACCCCAAAAACACCCTTACACAAGTTCCCACCATCAGCACTGTGGAGGAGGTGTTAGGGAACCTTGTCAGGAACTTTTCCTAAAATGACACATTGTTTAGAAGGACTTTGAAAGGGCATTATCAAAAATTCCCACCATTCTAAATAGCAGCGATGCAAACAGATATCTGATTATCCAAAGACTCTGGTTTAAAACTGGATTTGGGACCTGACCCGTAGACCAAACACCCAATAGCTTTCTATAATTGTTGCTTGTGTATAAAGGTCGTGATGGTGACAAGCATGTCATTAACTTTTACATTGGCATATTTCCAGTTTTTTCTTTAATTGTTAGGATGCATCAGTTGTGGAAGGTCGACTTGATGCACTGTTCCCGAGTTGAATGATATCCTTTTTTGGGTTTTTGAGGTGAATGACATCCCCATTTTAAGAAGCAATAATAATAATAATAATAATATGATCTAAACTTGAAGACCCAGGTATCTTTTCCTGGGTATCTGTGTGTGATACAAGGGTGCCAACATTACTCAATCATGAGCATAAGCGTAGCTGGCGATGTGCTTCTTTTTCTTAGTTTACCTTCATGTAATGCCTTTTGTCTACTACATCGTCTCATGAGAAGATAAATACTGTGATTGTTATTTGAAGAAAATATACTCTGTAGCCATATTTACTAATAATATGCTACTTGTGTGTTTTAGATGATGCTCTTGCATTCAATTCAAATATGAGTCCTTTATAATTTTACTACTCATACTTCTCCCAGTATCAACCATTTATGAATTGAGTAACCTTTCAGGGCATGTTAGTGAACTACAGTTTCTAACGGCATTCATAGCAGTAAACCTCGGCTGAAACCGAGATATCAAACAATAAGTTTCCAGCCACGATCAGTAACTTTTTTCAATGGAATCCGTCTGAGAAACTGAAATGTATTGCAAGTTCATCGGCCACCTTTGTATCATATTTTTCTTCTATGATTTACATCTAACACAATCTAAAACCATTAAAAGAGAAGATCCCCAACTTTATTAATAAGCAATCATATACACACAAACTACCATTCTTTCGGAGCTTTTAGTCTTTCAAATGGACTAGTCATCCCCATTCCAATTTCAGAAACCATTCTCCAAAAAATTTGTAAGTTCAAACTTGAGTAATGGCTAGCTATTCCCTTTTAGCTCCTCCAGATGTTTCAACCCAGATCATAACTTAAATAAAACGATGACTGGGAGAGATACCTATTATAAAGTCTTTAATTATTAGGCCTGCGCAGCATATCGCTATTTGATCTTGTGAGTGGATGATGATTAGTTAACCAGGCTTCCAATAATTAAATTGGATGAAATGATGCAAGACACAGCTGCCCAGTCAAACAAATAACAAAACGAATAATGGTTTCTGCACCATACTCTCACCCGCATCACATGTGCATTCCAGAGTAGATGATGGTCATACCCAAATTTGTCATTCATCTCCAATCCAGAGACAGTCCTTTGATGTGGGCTGTTGACTGTCTTTGTTCTGACTGTATGTGATGCCAATCAAATAAGTTAGCATTATCCCTTATAATGTCATTTATGGGATCTGCCTCAGGCAATGCAGACCAAAATTTGCATAGAATGATGGATATTCCTGCCCAGTGAACAATAGATATTTGCATGGTTAATATACATATGCAGCAATGTTTGGTCTTTATCAATAATTTAGGTTACAAACAGGAGCATGTGTAACTGATGCAGTCAAGAATTAGCATGTAGCACTGGTAAGGAGATTCACTTTTACATGCAAATAGAATCTTAAAGCTAACCATTGGAGTCTAGAGAGACCTCTGCACTCTGACCTCAGTGAAGTATGTTGAAGACACTGCCAAACCCTCAACATCATAAGTACGCACAAGTCTTTGCCTCTTGTCTAGAGACTCCATCCAGCAAAACTCCAGATGAAAAGACTGTGATTGTGCCACACTCTTCCCAACATCACACGGGCATCCCATGTACATGCCTCCAGGTAGTAAAGTCATCTGGAAGCCCCCATCAAAGATAATCAAGTTGTCAGACACAGTGCCCGTCCAATGAACGTTAGTAGTACTACCACCGGTAGGTGTTGAAGTAATGTCCTGAAAGAGGAATACAAATGAAAAGATGGTTTAGAGCATGCATAATGCTTAAAAATGAGATCACTCACCAAAAACAGTCAACTACATAAGAGTGTAGTTCGCCAAAAAGCTCTCCCCTAGAAAATACATACATTTCTTGCTTGCCATTGCTCGTATTCGTTTCATATTTTCACTTTAAATAAAATGGGAGCGACGAATTAGCTTCTCACATAGCTTCCAGCATCTACTTCCTAGCATGGCAACTATAATCCAAAGAATCAACAAAAAAGTCGCCAAGAATTATGTTTCCATTGTTCAAAAACTTGATGATCAAATGAATGGACGCACACACCAAGTCGGTTTGCCCATGCTCCAAGTGCCCCGTCAAAATTTCACTCTGCCATAATCAACTTGGCTGCCCCAAAATTGGAAATACCAATTTTCAATCAAGCTCCTGACTATCAATGGGTGTCAATTATTGTAGTGACACGCCACAAAAGTATGCGTTAACCACATAGTATTAATGGAAATGACCAATTACCATAGTAATAGAAAAAAAATCATTCTAATTTTCTAAAACTCCATGTACTTGTTTATGAAAAATGATGCACCAAAACCCAAAATATATGCTGGAAAAAAATGTTTTCTTGATACAGAAATCAACTGTAAGCATCATAATCTCAAAATGCAGAGTAGTTTCACAGTAGAAAAATGTTTTTGATAGGGATGAAAAAAAATATGGAAAATACTTTTAAGGGTCTGGTAAAACATCATGCTACAAAATATTTTGCCTTTTATAAGATCAAGCAATATCATGGTATAACTTTCAAACATGGTTTTGACGGAATAACAAGAAACTTATGATATTTAGGCCTCCCATTATATAATGCAGCCACGGGCAAGATCTACAGAAGGAGGTCCAAGAATAGGCCCACAATCGGCAAATCATGTAGGAACTAATCCATAGTGTTTGGGCCAAACTCATAGATCACTGGCCGATTGGAGGTAGCTCATGGTAAACCACCTTCCTAGTTTCCAAGAAAATTCCCTAGATCTACATTCTAAATTTAGCAAATTCTCAATCAGATTATCTAAATCTACATGATTAGTTTAGAATATCTAGAAAGATAATTAATTAGCATGTAATAAACAAGAGAAAGGAAAGAAAATACTATTTAAAAAATTAGAATAACATCACTATAATGTAGAGGAAACAAAAGCCTATCTAGGATCCCCAATAGGCAGAATTGTCATCTTAGCCTGCTATAAATTCCCTAGCATTCACTCATTTATGTCCTTTACCTCTCATTCTTGTGATTGAACTGAGCAAATGTTTCCCGTTGTGTTGAAGACTGGGGTTGTCAATGGTGGTGACACTTAAAGGCCAGAATCCAGGCATCTATAATAAATGTGTGAAGATTCCCTTGACCATTGGGTCCCATCATCTTGGTATTAGAGAAAGTAAGATCCTTCAACTAGTTTACTGTTCTTTGTAGTCAACTAGTTCCTTTCCCTTTTAACACTGTTGCGTTCTGATTATTTTTGTCATTGCTGCTGTCATCCCAAGAGCATCAGATTGCCCAGAGGCCCTCCTTACTGTTGTGCCAGAATCTACATCCATTCAGCACAGCAGCATACACTTACTGCGAGACTAAGTAACTCCCATATTGACCCTGTTCAGCCACATCCCTGATCTCTTAACTTTAACAATAGAACCATAAGCCCAGCACACACTGACCCTCAAAATAACCTCAAAATGTTAGCCCAGTACCAGTCACAATCTGTGCAGGTCCAAAGTACCCATTAAGGCCCACTCAAATCCCCAATTTCACACCATAATTGGCCCCTGTTACAGCCTTTTGCTTGCCGCAACACTTGTCTGAAACCAACCGCACCCAGCCCCTGATCCATCCCAAACCAAAATCCTGATCAACAGCCTCATTGCAGGTCTATCTGAATTTATACCAGCATCTGTACAGCACACTATAACTGAATCTAAACCCGTCCATAAAACCGAGTCAACCAAACCAAAACCTTCACCAAACAGCAACCATTAAACTGTTTGATTTAGTCTCCACCCATTCAACCTCAGCCAGGACCCATAATATGTATGTATGTAATAATTCTTTTTTATATGTTTACTTGTTATTGCTACAACTTGTACATATGTATGCATGTAGCCAACAAGTAATTCATTAATGAACTAATGAACAATAATATGTAACATTGTAACTATGTATTATTGAATAAATGGTTTGCAATGGTAAGTTGATCCAGGTTGGCTCACGGGGAAATGGTTGGTAACCGACACAGAGAGACACCACACATCTATTGCCACAAAGTGTTTGACACAAATGCAGATGATGGGATTAATGGACCCCATAACTGATCAGGCCATTTATTATTTAGATCGACTTGATCAATCAAATGGCCTTTTGATCCATCTATCGAGGCCCAATTGAGACAAAGGGATCAAATCATAATTTGGATGCCCAAGATGGGTCCAAAACAATTTTGGAAAAAGATTCTGAACCAATTGAAGGGTCACAACAATAGCCTTTAATTAGAATGTCCAGGATAATGGTTTCCAATTTTGGATCTTTTTCTTTGTTGGATTCTTTACTAAAGCTGGGTAAGGACTTCTTAAATTGCGTTATAAGAAAAAGGACTTCTTAAATTGAAAAATTGTTCAGTGGCATATCTCAAGCAAGCGGGGCCATCTATGCTACAAAAAGAGGATGTACAAGATGAGCACAATTTCCAATGATATTTTCTTCTCTTTATTTGAGTAGTGGAATTGTATTAGGAATCTTTATTAAGAAGTTAATATAAGTGATTTGCTCCAAAAAAAATAGCAAGTGGAACAATAGCACCTAAACATCCTCGCTCCAAGGCGTCCTTCCCAAGTTACATATGAATGCTCCTCTTTATTCGATTGTTCAACTAAGAAATCTTTTTCTTTATTCCATGTTTATCAGGACTCTTGATTTATGGATTTATTTGTACTTTGACATTAGGATATATGGCTTAGATTAATTAGGGCTTTATAGAAATGAGAGGCTATCTAGATCCATTTTAAGAACAATTCATTCAGTCTCGGATAATTTTATGAAAATTAAATAAAGTTTCTATGAGCCCTTTCCCTTTCCCGCTTCTTGATTTATCTCCCAATGGATTGAAGATCTATGGTGGATTGTCGTTATCAACGGCAAGTGAATCTCTATTTTTCTCCTTGTTTGAGTAGTTTTTTTCTTCTTTTTTTTTTGTTGGATTAAAGATCGAGGTATTTTGGACTCACAATCAATTGGATTGTGCTTCCCTTGACTGCATCAGCATTAATGGTGGCATCCATAGATTTAAGTGTCATGTTCTGGGATGTGAAGGGTTGTACGATTGTCCCCACCGGAATTAGACAACACATGAGGGTCATCATCTTGGGAATGAAGAAGCCCCGAAGCAGTAGGGAAAAGGACATTCAGTACAAGGTCATCCATGAGGTCAACAACAGTTGATTCTTTTTTATATATGAGTATATGACCCAGAGTGCGAAGCAAATGAAGATATTGTTGACAACCACCTACTCTAAAATCTTAAGCTAATAGAGAACAGTGTTATAATGTATATCAAGGTTACAAACACCCCCCACCCCACTGTGGCACAGGTGGGCTCCTTCACAGAAATTACACCCTCCATGGGATAATGCAGGGGCTCCACACAGGAATCACACCCTCCATTGGAGAATACAAGGCTCAACAGCCCCAGTGATTAGAACACTCGACCTCCCACTCTGATACCATATTAACAACCACTTACTCAAAAAGATTAAGCTAATAGAGAACGGTGTAACAATGTATTGACAGATATCATTCATTGGAAACATGAAGAAAAAAGGTCTTTAAGATTAGTTATGCCATTTCAAAATGTATTCATCACAATAATATTCCGCCAAACGTGGCAAATTCACCATGCTATAAGGCCATCGTGGATATGATCACTGAGCTTCACCAAAAAGTGAAGGCACCAACACCAAACAAAATAAGTGGTAAATATCTTGATATGAAGGTTGACGATTGCAAGAAATTAGTCAAAGAAAGAACACATTGACATAAGGCGTGTATATGGGTGCACGGTTATATGTGATGGATGGACAGGCCAAAAAAATTGTCAAATTGTTATTTGGGAACTTAATGAGAAACATCTGTAATGGCTCCATTTAGTCTCACGAGGGACCATAGGGGTTTATTTGTAATAAGGGTTCTTTTGAGTGCTTTTAGAGTCCTTTGAGGTCATGTGCTATGTGTAACACATTGGCAACTCTCCTTTTCTTGTTGCTGATCTTTCTGTTCTTCTCCCCTTCCATCGTACTCTCTAGTATAATCTGATCCCCTTCTTCATATTATTTTCCTTGTATTTTGTTTCTTTGTCTAATTCTAAGCTTGTAACAAAACAAGTTCCTTTCGGCAAAAGAAATCATTAAGCCCAATCTCGTAGAAATTGAGCTGCAGTGATTGATTGAGTGAATAACCGTAGAAATTGAGCGCAAGAAGTGAGAATCGTGTCCAGCAAGTTGCTGAAAACTCAATCCATGGAGAATACATTGACAATGTTCAAGTTTGTGATCCATTGGATGGTGATCGGGTGGAGCCCGAACCTACAAAAAAAAAAAAAAAAAGAATAAGAAATTTGGGTGGAGCCCGAACCAATCAAAAAAAAATTTTGGGTGGAGCCCGAGGGTTGTTGGCGAATACAAACTCAGTACGATATCTCTGATGAATATAAATGAGTGATAAATCCAAAGCCTTAGGGTGAAAGGCCTGTACACTCTAGTATTGAGACATATGGAGATTAACATTACGGAGAATACGACTATGGGTACCATGTAATATGGCCAGGGGTCATGGGCATCGACGTAACCACCATTGCCATATTATGGTTATGGACATGAACAAAAAATGCCACCACTTATGCTTATCCATCTAACCCATACGTTATACAAGGAGGAAGTGGTTCTTCGATTTCAACTTCCAACAAGGATATATCTATCAATGTTCTCAAGATGATGACAATGATGAAAAATAGCCAGCAAGGCACTCCACCTGGTATTAACAACTGAGGTACATTTTCTTTTCATTTTTCTACATTCGAATTTTTGATTGAATTAATTTTATAAATTATGAAATGCATGAACCTTCTAAATTCTTCACTTTGTATTTGTGAAGTATATAATTAATCTATCTGTGACGAATTTTTTTTAATGATTAGGAAGGCCTAGATTTTTGTAGCTCAATGGTTCTCATAAATTTGGAGGGGACACAAAATTGTTCCCAAATTTTTTTATAAAAAATATAAAGAAGGGAATCAGCTAGATTTGGCCAAGTCAACTCAGTCTGACTTGAACCGACTCTAGCCAAGTCAGGTGCCAAGTTAAACTTTGTCCTGAATGGTTCCCAACTGGAAATTTCAGAAATGTTAGAACTATGAAGAGTTGGCCCATTCAAGATCTTCAAAAGATTAGCACTAACACCTATGTCCTAAAGCTAATCAAAGATTCAAATGTTAGCCCCGTATTTTATGTAGAAGATTTAACATTAAGTTCAATGAGAACCTATTAGGAACGCATGATGAGGCCAAGGTTTAAAAACCCGGAATCAGGACCCAACTCACCCAGGCCCAAGTCTGAGTCGACTGGGCTGACTCAGGCAAGTCGGGTGGGACTAGACCGAGTCGGATCAATCCTCAAAGAAGAAAGGAGGAGGAGGAAGAATGGCACAACCCGGATCCGCGATCGAGCAATAAATCAATCTCTTGAAGGATTGATCGAATCCAAAGATGGATTCCAGCCACTCGAGCACAAGCAAAACCATGAAACCAAGCATGGAACTCACGATGAACTCAGAAATCTTATTATCAATTGAAGGAAGCATGCCCTAATACAATGGAGGGCTTCTCTATATATAATGTAATAAGGATTCTAAAATAGAAAGTTACAAATCCTAATAAAACAAGAAACAATTCCCTAATTAGACTTAAGATACAAATAAGCACGCCCGAGTAGCTTCTCAGCCAATTTGGGCCTGTGGACTGAACCCAAAGGACTGGGTTGGATGGCTGGGTCCATCATGTCGCCCTAGTGACCTTCTTAGGCTTCCGTATTGCATCAAAGAAGAAGAGGCCTACCAGGCTAGTGCCAGCAACAGCAGCAGCCGGCCAGCCAACTGACAGCACTGCACACTGCAGCCAGCAGCTTTTTCTCCTCACTGAACAATGCCCAAAACCCTTTCCCCTTTTTATACTGCTTTCTCTCTCCCCCTCCCTTTATTTAAAGTACTTTTGCAAAAAACAACAATTTTGTTTTATTTTTACATTTTCCACTTTAAGTTAAATACAATTGTTTGGCCAAGTCCGAGTCACTATAGACCCGGCCGATTTTTTCAACCATGGATGAGGCTCCCTCCTAATCAAAACATTAGAGAAGAGAACCAAAATGACTATCTATGAGGTTATCAAAAGTTCCTTATCAAGTGGGAAGGTCAACTGAGGTCCACTGGCACATGTATCACAATTCAAGATTTTCAAAAGCTAAATCCAGAGCTCCACAAGCAATACAAAGCTGTTTACTCATCAGAGACAAGATTTTTCAAGTAGGACAGCAATGATTTAGCCATGGATCTAAAGATCTACAAAAGGAAGGCCAAGCATGGGCCCACATCGGCCAGTCCTTTGGACATATCGCATAGTGGACTACCCATTTGGGCCAAGCCCGTAGATTATCAGCCCCTTGTCAATCAACCCATTGGACACAACTATCTCTAATTTCTTAGTGTAGAAAATTCTAAGAAAATTTCCTAGATCTACATTCTTGGTTAAGATGATTTCAAAAAAGATAATTATAAATATACATAGAAATCCATTGCAGATTTCCTAGATCTAGTAAGATAGTTAATTAGCATGTAATCAATAATACAGAGGAAAGAAAATCATTTTTTGATCGATCGTCATCATCATCATCAAAGCCTTATCCCAACTATGTTGGGGTCGGCTCATTTTTTGATCGGTAAGGAAAGAAAATCTTACTAAAAATGGCATGCAATCATATCATGGACAGGAAAGGAAATCTTATCTATCCATAATAGGTAGCATTGTCATCCCATTGACCATAACCTCCCTTGTATCCTCTCATTTATGCATACAATGAAAATTTACTCTTTTCCACTCAAAATTGTGATTGAACTGAGCAAGTTTTTTCCCTTGTGTGAAGACTCCTCAATTTGCCTATGATGATAACTCCAAAGGCCGGTATCCATGGTGAATGTGTGAAGACTAAGACAACATCCATCATTGATTCACATCAGCACGAAGATTGAATTTTTATATATTTTTTTCCAATTAGCTCATAAAAATTGAAGACTATCATTTCCAAATTCCAAAACATATTCATAGCTTAAAGATAAACTTCCATTCTTTTTTCAGAGAAACGTGCAAGTAAGATGCCTCTCACCATGGCTTAAATGAGCAGATAAACCTGCATCACAAACCTGAATTAACTGACCCTTGTCATCTATGTCAAGTAAAGCAACAGTCTTAGCTTCTGCAACTGTTGCTCCATAAACACCACTCCGTTTTGTTATAGAATGACCCTTCCATTGACCAAGCAGTGGAGATAACCTATTGGTCGCACTCTGTAAAGTAATAAGGGGAATCATAAGGTCTAGATTAAAAAAATTTGAAAAGAAAAACACCGTGCATCATTTATTCAACTCAGCTAGCCGCTCAAGAGAAGTACATTAATCAGGTATTGATGGCCCAGTCACTTTTTTTAGGAATTTAGTTCAGTAAGAGTAAAAGTTGGACATAAGAACCTTAGAAATGTCAACTTGGTATGTAAGAGGTACTCCATCTCCTCTTTGTTCAAGAAAAATAAAAAGCATTTCAAGAATGCCCCTTGGATCCATTATATGGAAGGCTCTTGCTCGCATATCTTTCTCTTGAGAAAAAAGACAGTTCTCACAGACGACTGAAGGCCGACGAGAAGGGAGCTTCAAGTTTCTGCACAAATCAAATGAAATAATAACAAAAAGTATGAAGTGGACGAGGAACAAAACAAGAAAAATGCAAGTTAAAAGAATACTTGCCACAAGAACAAAGTAAAGAGATTACCAACAATGGCTAAAACCCCTTGAAGTAAATATATCATGGAAGTAATGTTGTTTACAATCAACCCGGTAATATATCATTTAATTAATATTCTTTACAATAAACCTGAAAGGGTCATGTTCTTTCCTACTGAGATCTAAGAGCTAAAAAAGCATAATAGTTAACTGACCCTGTTATACCTACCTGACAACCGGAAAATGTTAAGCTAAACAACTCCAATGACAAGGTTTGCCTTGGGTGGTCTTACAATGCATGAATTATTTTACAAATCTACTCGGCCAACACTAAAGAACAAACAGTCCTCAGGCGATCTCGCTTAATTGCTTTAGGGTGTAGATTTACCTTAGCCTACATGCAGTTACAGCAATCCATCATCCTCAGCTTGACAGATGAGAAAGTAGGTTTAATCCTTAGCAGATCTTGCTTAATTGCTTTAGAGGCCATCATGGTCGATTTACCTAAGCCTATGGCCAGTTACAGAAATCCATCAACATCAGCTTATGATAGATGAAAAATTACACTTGGAGAAGAACTTTGAGACTTGTGATCCATGACAGATTATCATGAACCTCGCAGCTTATGCTTTCGAAGAAACCATCCTTAGAAAAGGTCTCCTAAATAACATTGAGTGCTATGACAGCCCTCTCCCCTACAAGGTTGGCATAATCAACATATTAAGTTGATTGACATATCTGACCATCAGGCATGGATGCTATTCACAGTTAGCACAGCTACCTAATCAAGGTGAAAGACGGCAGTATCAAGTGACCAACCGTGGAATGTGGCAGACAAGCCTCCATGCAGTAGCACCAATAAGTCATATAGCTATGACTCGTTGTCCACATGTGGGACCCAAGAAGCCTTGGAGATTTTTTTTTTCTTATTTTAATATCTTTAATTGTTATTGGTGTCTAATTTTGGCTTAAGAGTTGTAATTAGGATTGTTTCTAAATCTTACTTTCCTAGATCGGTTAGGAGTCTTAGAGCCTAAGGGCTTGTATGAAAATCTTATCTACATGAAACAGATCTCTTTCAAATGGGCCCTGTTTGAAATAGATGGTTTTAAAATAGACTATTCGGCTACTTAAAAAAATAAAAAAGACTGTTTGGGTAGGACCAAAAAAAACTGACTAAAATAGAGTTTGTCAATATGATGGTGCATGATTTTTCAAAAAGCTTTTGATATCCAAAATGAATCAAGGGCTGATTTTTTACCCCAAGGCCGCTGCTAGTATTCCTAATAGGATCAACAGTTCGGATCTTGATATGGGTGTCCACAAAGTCCAGAAATTTAGATCAAATGGTTCGCTTTTTTGCAAACAACTTGAGATCCATGAAGGATCAACAGCTGAAATTTGGTATAGTGGTTGTCTCTTAGTCTTCTTAAGAGTTGGTAAGGTACGGATTATAGTTTATGTCCCCACAATTGAAAAAAAAAAAAAAAAAAATGAAACAAAACAGACTCTGTTTACACATGTCCAAAACCCAATCAGTTTGACCCAATACATCAGCGGTTGATCAGTTTTTAGTAAATTTCTCGAGATCCACAAGGAATTAGAGGCTATTTTTTAACAACATAGACATTTTTGGCCTTCCAAAGAGAATCAATGGTTCTGATTGTGAATATGGGTCCCACATAAGTCTAGAAATTAAGATCTATGGTTCTTCCATTTTTCACAAATATCTTGAGATCCATGATAGATCAACGGCTGAAATTTGACCCATGGTCCATTTTTTGGCCTTCTTAATGCTTCCAACAGTTCAGATCATCATTTTGGGTCCCAGATTTTAAAAAGATAAAAGAAAAAAGAAAAAAATGGTGATAATAAAACTACCGCCCAAAACACCGTTCACAAGCAAGTATTTCTACTTCAGAGGTGTGCGTCTATTTGGATTCCCGTCATTTTTTGTGCTCCCTGAAATAAAGGTGTTTCCTCTCTCTGAGGACTGAAACGAACTCTGCAAAAATGGTTTCCAAATGCTCTAAGTGCTTTTTGAATCCATTTTAAGATAATAAGAGGTTGGAAATAGACTTGCAAATGGGCACTAAGTTTTCTTTTCTTATATATGGCATTGTAGAGATTCAATCTTAGACGTAGAAGATTAATAGAATTGTGATATTTATCCCTTGGAGGTGCATCCTCGTGTATGAAAGTATCTGCAGATACCTACCATCGTGCTTTGGCACTTTCCCATGCAAGCCCTAACCCTAGGCATGCATCAAGCCTCAACAAGCCCACTTCACTACTTGGTCACCAACAACACTGCAGCCACTGTTAACCGATGCCAACTGCTTTTTTGTCACATTCCCTCGAACAAAGCCAATTTTTGCACTGCCTGAAGTTGAAGTAGCCCGTATTATTAGACCACCGAGGACTGATAAGAAGAGGTTTCTGGTGCGCAAGTCATCGGGTGCCTCTGCATCTCATGACGGGCCTAACAATAATGGGATGAATGGACACCTGTGATGCACTATGTATTCTTGGAGGATCTCAAATGGGGACCACATGTGATGCATGGCAGCATAGGACCCACTGGTGTGGCAAGAAGCAATTCTTGTGCATTGTGCAAGTCTGTTCAAAAATGATTCTAGATTTTATATTGGTTCCTCTAAATCAGAAGTTTAAGAAGAGGGTGGTACCAATCCTTGAACCCTTGACCTTTTGTATATACTACCAATCAAGAAACCAATGAGGCACAAGGAAGATTGCTAGAACTTCTATATGTTGAGTCTAGGTTCTAAGGAATTATTGATATTATTAAAATAATGCTTCAGGATCTAGCGGTCATTTGTCTATTGTTATTGAGTCAAGAGTAAGGACATGTTTGGAAACTCCAGTCTAATCTAATAAGAGCTAGTTGGATCAGGTCTAAACAAATAGCTCTAATTTACATTTCAGTCCATTTGGTAAAATTCTAAAGAAAAGCTCTTATTGCATTACAGTATGTATGGAAAACATACAAAAAAAGAGCTTAAAAAGGACAGATTTGAGAATTCTCTCATCTGAAAAATCAAGGATTATGTTGCTAAACACAATCCATGCATCCAAGATATCTAACGCATCGAACAAAAAGCAGCCAGGCCCTATAACTTAAGCAAATTGTGTCTACATTTGACCTCTCTTATAGCTATTGCCAATGTAACATTGCTGTACAGAATGATTTACGCTTCAATTTTATCCGTGTACAATAGACCATGGATCAAAATAGTGGCCACTGCGTAGTGGCCAATACCGCTACACTAAATTGTATTTAGCGCTACTCTCAACTGTAGTGGCTGCTATGGGGCCACTATAGTCCGCTACAGGCCGCTATAGAGTGAGACTGAGTGCCACTTTCCAAAAAAAAATTAAATGGATAATACGGCTTATTTCTTTTCTTCTTCTCTCCAAACGTTTCTATGCAACTCTTCTACCCTTCTATGCTTAAAAGAACACCAAGAAATTCAAGATTTCGCCGAACCGAAGTCGATATAGAGAGTTCCTCTTAAGGGCTCTTCTCTAGGTATATATCTTGGTAGAGGTATTTTTTTCTCTACTCTAAAAAAAAAAAAAATACATTGTTTATTTTGAAGAAAGTCAATTTGTTATTTGGTTTGAACTTCAAACTTTATTTAAGAATTATTTTCTAATTTCTATACCCTTTGTTATGAACAATTGTACTAAATTGCTTATTTGAATTTTGAATTTAGAAATGCATAATAGTTTCTAACTTAGTAAAGCTAACCAAAAAATTTTTATAATCATTCAGAGATATTGAACTTTTATTCAATGAAGAGACTGTTACACCCCCCATCTTAGTTATTATAGGAAAAAAAAAACATCAAATTCTACAATTTTCGAATATTCTTGATTTTTGAATAATTAAAAAAAAAAAAGTTGACAACTTTTTCAATTCACACCGCTACGGATCGCCTCTATCGCCATGTACTACCCACTATGTAGCATTTTGGCCTATGCCCACCGCAACCGCTATTTTGATCCTTGTAATGGACTAAGTAAATATATTTCTGCGACATCCTTCTACATCCTTTTCATGACATCTCTTGAAGTTTTTTAGTTCGTTCCTTTTATATCCTCATTGATACCTTTTGACTTCTAAGGTTATGTTTCTTTCTTAAAGTGTGTTCAGAGTTTTGATGAATTGCAACGGAAAAAATATAAAGTATATTTCAAATTTTGGTATGTCTCGAGTTAAATTATGCTTTGCAGTGCATTTGGATAAGGTACATTATTTTTTCATTAACTAATATATTTAGTGACTAAATAAAATTTTCTATCATATATTATTAATTTCTTCTTTCATTTTATTCCAAGGTACACTTGAAAATACAGTCAAGATATTGGAGACACAAATGAGTTAAGATTTTGGGATTTTTACCAAAAATTTATGTAGAAATCTAATAATTATCGATCAATGATAAAGATTTAAATTTTTGTCACCGAAAGACGTCTGAAGTCCAAGGGCCAATGAAATAATAGAATTTCCCATAGGTCACAGTATCGTGCCCTATATGACAATTTTAACTTTGTTGACCCTCCTTTTTCCCTCTCCATTCCCCATTTACTTGAAAAAAATTCACTTTTAACTTTGCCGACCTTCCTTTTTCCCCCTCCATTCCCCATTTACTTGAAAAAAATTCTAACTTAACCATTTTACAACTATAACTTCCCTCTTTCCCTTCCTGTTCACCTTTTCTCCCTTAACCCTGAATTAATGCAAGTATTACTAAATCTAAGGAGAAACAAGGGATTTGGAAGTCACCATAATACCACATGCAAGTCAACTTACGGTACCTTTCTACCAGCTTTAGCTGGGTCAGAAAGCCTTGATCCTTATTCAAATCTTCAATCCACACAACAAGGAATCTTTGTATGGAAGTCTCCTTCCTCTTATGACAGTTTGCTAACTCCTCTAAATACCTATGTCCTTCAGATGTCATTGCAATAAAGGAACACCGCCAAGCCACATTTTAAAAAACTAAGATCTTGTGTCCTCTTTTCAATCCAAGCACTACTCTCACTCTCTCAGGTGAGAGTTCTCTACCACCAATATTGCTCTGATACCAAGTTGGATGGTTTGGTTGATGGCAATCTAAGGTTTCTTCATAAAAGGCCTAAGAAACCCTAGAATGAGAGAGAGGAAACTAGAGAAAGAAGAGAAGTGGAAGAAAGGAAGCATATGGCTGTGGTTAATTGGGTTCGGCAACCACAACCGTATAAATACTTTATTAATATTTTCATTATTAAAAAAACTTTAGTTTCCCGAATTGCATACAAGTCCCTGGAGTCTGTTTTATAAATTGAATTCTTCTTCTACTCCCAGAAGAAAGCCAACACACAATTGTCAGGTACATTAAAAAAACCACTAGATTAAAACTCCCAATACACTACTTAAAATTTGATGTATTCAGCGTCTAGCATATAGGCAATTTAACTAAAATCCGAAGACAACAGTTATGAACAAAACAATGATTAAGATTACAGAGCTGGGAACAAACAGGTGACTAAATCCAATAAAAATTCAACAATGGCATATAATTGGTATGCACCAAGCAACCTAGAAATAAACTACTAGTATGCACACAATTAAAACTCACAAGCTCACAAGATCACTATGTAGTATAGTGAATTGTAAGTACGAGGTCGATCCCACAAAGACTTGTGATAAAACAATGTCAAAAGCAACTAAAAATCAGAATATTAAAAGAAACAATCAAATCATGAAAGATTGAATTAAACTTCTAAAAACAGTAAATTAAACTATCAAAAGCTAAATGAAAATTAATCTAAAACACACAACTGAAATTAGAATTGAAAAACAGTAATAATGAATGAACTAGGGTTTCATCTACTCCCCTAACCAATCATATGCATGTCCCTTATTATATTTTAATAAAAAATCAGATTTTATTAGTGACATCTATCAACCTAGACCATGACATATGTATCTAGATTATTATTCCCCTAAACCGAATTCATGAGTGGCATACTACATGAATTGTTCATTATGATGCAAAAACTAAACATGGCATCTGTCTTAGTCAACACAATCATAATGCATGAAAACAATGGGAAAGATAAATGTATGAGTCTAAGCATGGCATATACTTAGATTATTCATGGTTCTAAACCCTAGATGCTTATCGTCAAGATCAATCAAAATTAAGTTAGCTACTCTTAAAATTAATTGAACATAACATGGTTGGCATGGCATATACACAACTCATAAATTAATAACATGGTTTAGAATCTCAACCAACAAAACTGAAATTTGAATTAAAAGACGCCAAAAGAGACTACATAGAACTAGGCTAGGGTTTCAATTACACCCTAGCCCTAAAAAGTATAGCTTCTCATGTCTTTAATGAAAAATAACATAGAAAAGAGGTTCATAAGAAAAAAACTAGAAGATGATGAAGTTGCAGTGGATGGCCAGCAGTTTGTTCTCCTTTTTCTCCTCCAAAAGCTCTCCAAAGATTGCTCCCAAGGTGGCTCCCAATAGTGTTGTACGGCTGCTAGGGTTTGTGGATGATGGTAGCTGATTTGTGGATGGTTTGTGTGATGTTTTATGGCTGGTTATATGGCTGGACGTGTACTGTTCATATGCCTTTATATGCTACTTAGTTCCCTTGTAGTTGTGGAAATAGGTCTCTAGCTTTCTTTAAAATTCTGCTTCCTAATTAGATTGAATTAGGAGTCTTCTTTTCTTAATTAGCAACACTTTCTAATTCGGATCTTACATGTATCTTCTTGACAATTCCTCACATGGACCCACAAATCTGAATTTAATTGCAAGGAATTAAATATGAACTTTTGACATAAAGGTGGGCCCTATTTGATGCATGTAACATGAGTGTGGGCCCCTCTTTTTGGACTTCTATCTTGACTTGAACTCTTGCTCCAAATTTTCCTTCTTTCTCTCCTTGTTTTTCTCCATTCTTGAACTCCTCTTTTAACTTGAATAGGACTTCCTAAATTCTGAAATTCTTCTCTTTTCGCTCCTTTTTACCTTTGCATAAAAATTAACAAAGACTATGTAAAATCAAATAAAATAACTCTAACTAGCACAAGATGAATCAAATATTAGGGCTTAGATTGCAAACAAGTAAGCACTTATCAATAATAGTGGACCAACATAATGTTAAATGCCACCAAAATAGAGCTCCTGTAAGAGGAGAACTCTACCATAGAAGTTGAAATCTCTTGTTCAATCTTTCAATTATTTCCATTAATTTTAATTTATAAGCATGTCAGTGGCAATCTCTAACTTCAATTAATTCCTAGTACTTGGGAATTTAAAAAGGAAATGTATTTAGTACCAGCACTCACCTGGGAGATTCTTCACCAGTGTCATCTTCACCAAGAACACCTTCTCTAAGTACAGTTTCCAGCATTCCAGCAGTTTGGTATCTAAGAGAAAATGCCTTCTCATCCGGGAAAAGGCCAATCTGCAGACTAAACATGGGCAATATTCAAAAGGAAAACAAGGATCGTACCTATGAACAAAGCAGCAACAATCATGACTAAAATCTCAAAATGTCAAATGCATTAATATCAAATATCAATCTTACCTGCTGATACTTGTCTACAGTAAACATATTGGTTTCTTTAATTTTATATTCGGCCCACTCAGGCTCTGGATTATGACCTGAAATTGAAGTTCTAGAAGGAGGTTGTTTTATGTATAGCCTGCAATATTCAAACACAAATATACCAATTTCAAGTATTTTAGGAGAAAACTGAAACACAAACACCAATATTAATCAAGCACGTAGAGTACACTATAAATTTATGACAAAACAAAGTATAAGATAATTTAATAGCCAGAAAATGACAAACTATACTTATAGCAATATGACCAACATTCAAAATAGCAGTTGTGTGGGCATATCGGTAGACAGCCAAAATGACATATAGTGAGCAATAAGTATCGGCGTAGCGGGGGAATAAAAATGAGGTAAAAAACCAAAGAAAAATATCCAAAACAAAATCAAATATTGGAAAATATTAAAATTTATATTTTTCATTAGTAACTAAAATTTGGGGGGATGGGGACACGGCGCGCAAACCCCTCATTGCATAGAGGCTTTGTATTGTTGTATCATTACAAAATAACAATATTGATCTATTTCTCCACATATATTCATGTTAGTCAGCAAAATTACGTTAGAAACTAATAAAATGCCAACATTCAAACAGTGTCATCAAGTTTTTATCACTATTATGCATTTCTAATTTCTTAATTCAAATAAGCAATTTAGTACAGTTGCACAAAACAAGGATATACAAAGTAAAATTTAAAGTTCAAACGCAAATGACAAAATCTTCCTTTAGTGGAACAATTTATTTTTGTTGAGAGTTGGGAAACATAGATCTACAAGTCAATATGCATTTGGATGTGATTTGGTTCACCAACTTTAAAAAAAAAATTGTTTTTTTCAGAAAAATCCCCAAAAATCTGAAAATGAATAGCAAAAAAATTTAAAAAAAAAAATTAATCCATTTGGGATTGATCTATGGGAAACATAGATCTACAATTTACAAGGCATTTGAAAGTGATTCATGAAAAATATGAAAGAAACAAAAAAAAAAAAAAAAAAAAAAAAATAAAAAAAAAAAAAAAAAAACAGATGAAATCCCACTACGTAACGGCTGATACGATAGAATAGTGGCCACTACGGGCCACTGCAATTGTGAGTAGGGGTGCAACCGGGTTAGTTTGAGTAAGGTTGTCTACAAGTTGAAGCCCCACCCATATAGAATCTCAACCCGGACATAGGGAAGGTCAACCTCACCCGATATGCATAACCCACGAAAAGGGAAGAGGAAGAGAGATATTTGAGTTCATGTCAAGGTTGTGAAAAAATCTACGCAAGCCGAAAACCTTCCTGATGCAGGCCCCCTTTTTATCCGGGCTTTGGAACAATAGTAAAACTAGAGAGATGATAAGAGGCTTTTGAATCCAAGGGCTTTAAAATAAGTCATACAAAGACGAAATATATAGATTACAGCTTTAGTAGGCATGTACAAAGAGCTGAAACTATTGTGATCATTAAAGCTCAAGAAGAAATTCATTATGATACCTTGGCTCAATAATTAGTAAGGATGGAGAGATTGGGGAAGATGTCAAACATAGGATCAAAGCGGAATGGTTAAAGTGGAGACTTGCTTCTAGAGTGCTTTGTGATCAACGCATGCTAACAAGATTAAAGGAGAAATTCTACAGGACAACGACAACTATGACCTATGGAGCAAAATATTGGTCAATCAAGAAGCAACACATGCACAAAATGAGTGTAGCAAAGATAAGAATGTTAAGGTGGATGTGTGGCATAACCAGGAAAGATAGAATTAGAAATCGGAGAAAAATTAAGAGAGACTCATTTGAAAGGGTTTGGACACGTTCAACGCAAGCCAGCAACACCACTGGTGACGAAAAGTCTTTCAATACAAGTTGATGGCCCACTAATAAAAGGGAGTATGCCGAAAAGGACATGGATAGAAAGTAGTAACAAATGATCTGATGAAGTACAACCTATCCAAAGATTTGGCTCAGGATATATTGGAATGGACAAAAAACATTTATGTAGCCAACCCCAACATAATTGAAACAACGCTTTGATGATGACAATGAATCATGGTTTAAAAAATCGGCCAAGTCGACTCAGACTCGGCATTGTTCGGGTCGAGTCTCAGCTGAATCGAACTCGCCCGAGTCAAACTCCCATGCACTGTTTAAAGAAAGAAAGGAAAGGGTTTGGGAGGAAGAAAAAAAACGTGAAAAGTGGACCGACGGTATAAAAAAAAATAGAAATGGAATGGAACGAAAAAGAAAAAAGTGCTCCATAAAAGGGGGGAAGTCACGTTGATTTTTTGAACTCACCTACTGATGGCGGAGTTTGGAGAGCAGAGAAAGAGATGATCGATTGCTGCAAGAAGAGACGATCAGCGCTACTGATTGCATGGTTCTTGATATGTCCACAAAATTGTAGCTTTGATTCATCATTTCATGTGACTTTGTGGACTTAATTAGAGAAATTTGCATTTAATTTCAAAGAATTTCATGATTTCATGCATTTGGGGCTATTTTTGGAAATATGGTCAACTTTTGTCAAAATTCATCACATTGCATGACTTTAGTGAAATTAGGGGTTTTCATCTCATTCATCAACCCAGTTTTTTGGCTTCACTAATACATACCTGCTAATTTTAACACCAAATGCTATTTTTGGAAAGTTGGGTATTTTTGGTGCATTAAGTAGGGATGTAAGGTCCCATGCATAGTCCATCCAAATTCCTCAGACTTGATTATTATTGAGAGTATTTAATTTTATTTGCGTAGGAGAAATCAAGAGTGGGACCCGCATTGGTGAAATTTGATAGAGATCAAAGGTGGGACATGATTCATATAGTGGACCCACTTCATTCTTGGCATCCTTTAGAGAATTTTGGTAAGTCAAAGATGGAAAGAGAGTTTTAGAAATCTCATGCAAGAAAGGAAATATCAGATTTGGAAAGCTTTGTTTGCCTACTAATTGTGAAACTCAAAATCAAGAAAGAAGAGAAAAATACAAAGTTTGTAAAGAAGTTTGAAAAGGTCAAAGTTTCAAGAAGGAATTTCATACAAAGAAGGAAAGTGGCAAGCAAAGCAAGAGAGGGAAGATTCCAAGTCAGCCATGGACATCCATAAGGTGGGGCCCACATGCCTTGAACGTCCAATCCAACACATGGAAGTTCAAAATATTCCACAATTATTCACTTTTTTCTCAGGGCCAACAACTTGTAACAGACATAACTTTCAAGCCGAGTGTCAGATTGGCACAATCTACCCACCATTGGAAAGCTCTTTTCGAGTAAATATCTGTAGAGCCCAAGATTGTGTCAATCGGAGTTGCATTGAGGGAGATTTGACCTTAAAAAAGTTGACTGCTACATTTTAGGCGGGAATTGTAAGAAATCCCAATCCAAGGGGGCCCCACCAGCCCTTGCACGACCCAAGTGGGGCACAACCATGTTTCAAACATTCAATAATCATTCCTTTTGAAGAAAACCCCATTAGAGTGGGGCCCATGGTGGAAAGTTTCCAAGCAAGCAATAATGTGACACAAAATTAGAAAGTACTTGCACAATAAGGAATCAAGAAAGGAAAGACTTTCTAAATCCCTCAAAATCTCCTTGTTTCTCTCCAAAGCCCTCCTAATTTCATTCAGACTTGGAGGCTAAGCAAGAGACCTTTCCCAATCTCTCCATTATAGCTTAGAATCCAAGCAAACAAAAACTATATAAGAGGAGCAGGCTAGAGAGCAAGGCATGACCCCATAGTGCTTGAAAGTCCATCTTTGGGGCAGCCACCTCTCTCTCCCCTTCCCTCCTTTCTTGTCTTCCTCTCTTCTTTTTTTAGTTTTTTTTTTTTTTTTTATTTTGGTAGCCTTTGGCCATGTCCAAGGACTTATTTTGAAGAAAAATTATTGTGAATGAGAAGTTCTAAAGATGCAATTCATAATGACAAATCAATTCATCATTTTTGCAATGGCGGGCTAAATCCTTTGATTGGGCCTATGGATGAAGATAAGTGATTACCTTTTATTTGTCTAGTAGTTCTAATTTGTGTTCCATGTTTACGTTCTTAATGATTAATAGACTTGTCTTCGTGCCCTAGGAAAATCTCCATTCTTAATTTCTGAAAATAAAAATTGATTTTTGACTATTCATGCTTAGGTTTGATAGACCATACTTACGACTTAGATCTTTTTTTATGGTTTATGCTTACTTTTGATGGATAGTGCTTTAGATTATTTTTATTCTTTTATGAGGTGAAATCAGCCTTGGATTTTGGATTTATAATTAAAAAGAGTTTTTAAAGTTAGATTATCCAAATTAAAAACATTGATTTGTCTTTGGTTTGAAGTAAAAATTGGAACAAGTTAGGGTTACTTGATAAGTAATTGGTGGATGCTTATTGGATTCCTATGCTCTAATCACTTTCATTAATTGGTAGTTTTTATCTTTCTCAATTAGCTGCTTGCTTTTATTCTAAGAAACTTTCCTTAATTGATAATTAGTTAGTTTCCTTAATCTAAAAGTTTCTTTAATTAGCTCCATGTGGGTTCGACCCATTCTTGCCATTATCTCATCTAGACACCCGTGCACTTACAGTATTTTATGATTAATATTGATCATATCAGTTGTTACAGTCTTGATGGTGCTGGTAGCATGGCCCTAGTATGCTCCTCCTCCTCCTTTTTCTTCTTCTCATCTTCTTTTTTTTTTTTTCTTTTTCTCTACTCCGACAAACTCACCTGCAACACACATCCAGTCATATCTTCACCTTTCTCTCCTTCACAGTCTTCCTTTCTCTTTCTGGGCTGAGTTTTTTTCTTTTTCCTTTTTCCCTACTTCACAAGTTGGCTGGGGATTGGGAGTGAGTTACAACTTACAAGAGATGGCCCCCTCCTAGATATTTTTTTGGGCACTGCATAGGACTGAACCCCGACTCGGCCGAGTCCCACTAGATTTGCCTAAGTCGGCCGAGTCGACTCGGACTAGGCCATGGGCAAGTCTAGTCCTGAGTCCGTCTTTTTAATCCTTGCAATGAATACCTTTGAGTACTGTCTTTTGGGATTCTCCAGGAAATCTAGACTTTGAATGTAGAGATACACAGGTAGAGGCATTGATTTAGGGTTTAAGGGGCCAGGGTTTTGGACTTCGAATGGAGGGAAACAGAGCATTTTATACCTAAGGAAGATGTCAAAGTTAAATACATAAAGAGGTAAGACAAAAGCTTCCTTAAAGGACTTCAGGATGGGAGAAGAAATTTTTACCATTTAGTGACGATGGAAGATGGGTTCGATGGACAAATAAACCATGAGGAAGCTTTGAAGTAGGAGTCAATGGTCAGCGGTTGCAGTAGATAACAAGTACTAGCCCTCATTAATCTCATCTTCAATGGAGTTCATTAACAAAGACATACCAAACATATAGCTTAATTCCCAATTTCAATGTTTCATTTGTAGAAAGACGGAGTTGAGACACACTGAGTTATACACACTTTACGAGTGTAGTAATGTAACTTAAGAGAATCTTTTCATATAGTCTAGATGTGTGCCATATTTTAACACTTATCTATAGCCCATGAAATTGTGTTAGATGTGTGCCATATTTTAGCACTTATTTATAGCCCATGAAATTGTGTCCTCAAAAGATTTTTGTTCCTATGTGATTATCCTATTCTTGTAAACTCCTTGATTAAGGGTTTAATCCATCTATAAAAATAGACATCAACCAAGCTACTATTTGAGGCCTTTCCCCAACTTTTATGTTCCTTCCTCTGTTTACATGGTATTAGAGCCTTTTCGCTCTCAACTTCTGATCTAAGCAATCTTAGATCTTGTTGGGATCTCTAGTGAGAATCTGTCATAGATCTTTAGAAAAAGGAGGTCTGACTGGAGAGTTAGGTTTGATCATCCATTCTTGCTGATATAGGAATTTAGTGAGCCCCACTAATCACTAATCATCAAATGAGCCCCTTTAGCCGTGCTCTCTCAAACCTTGCTCAGAAAGAAGTATTTTGGAGTTCTGTGAATCCCTTCACATTCAGACAGCAGGTCTGTCCATGTGGAATTCTAGTGGACTCCACTACCGGTATCAGTTGAACGGCTTGAACCACAACTCCTCGTGTTGCTAGTCACCCAACCCTAAACATCCTCTAGAAAAAATCTCTGTTCTTTCCATGCCATTTTTAAGGAACTTCAGCAAGGATTTTGAATTAGGCAGTTTTCTTCAGACAGATTCATCTCAATCGTACATCCTTGATTTTGAGTTGATCGCACTAGGTTTCTACCATGGGCTGCATAATTCCTCAAGGTTTCCATCGATGACGTCATCTTGGTAAATATTATATTTTCTTCATTATTTGAGAAGTCTAAGAGATCGTTTTGCCTTGAATGTCATTCTTCATGTCCCAATACATCACTATTGTGACAACATAAAAGAGAATAAGAAGTACCTTGTACTTATATCCTTTGAGATTTCCGAAAATATTAAGTATACAACAATTAAACCCCTTATTCTAGGGATTCCCCCTAATCCTAGATATTAGACATGGAATGGAATAAAAGTAATAAATATATATATATATGGTGGTCCCAGTCACCCATTGGACCCAGATCAGATCACATGTTAATACCCCCCTCAAATTGATCATGGTGAATCAACCAAAATCAATTGGTTTACAAGGAACTGATGTTTAACTCGCTGAAGAGCTTTGGTGAAGATATAGGCAACTTCAAAATCAGTGGTGACATGTGGAAGGGTAATGGTTTTGTCATCAAAAGCCTCTTCGATGTAGTGACACTGTGACGGTCCACCTCAATATGCTAAGTTCGTTCATCAAAGATGGGATAGCGGCAATCTGTATTGCACTTGTGTTGTCTGCATAAAAAGTAGACTGTTGTTGAGGAAAACCAAGCTTGGCGAGTAGGCGTCGTAACCAAATAATTTCTAAGCAAGTGGATGGCATTGTTTCCATGGAGGATTTAGAAACATAGTCCTGCTATTTACATTTCTATGAAACTAAGGAATTGCCCAAGTAGACACACTGGCCAGTCGTGAAACGACAATTGCATGGGCATCCGGCCCAATTTACATTACAATGGGCTTAAGATTTAGATCAGAGTCCGTCGAAAAAAGGATGCCACGCTCGGATGTACCAAGAAGACATCGAATGATGCGCTTAATGGCTGCGAGATGAGTTGCATTGGTTGCATGAACTAACTTATAATGTAAACCACATGGGAGACATCAGGTTGAGTAATCGTAAGATATATAAGACAACCGACCAACTTCTTGTAAACAGTGGGATCTGAAAGAGGTGTTCCATCATCTTTCCTGTACTTCACGTTAACTTCCAAGTGTACGTGAGAGCTTACCTGCTTGGGCTTCTTTGTCTCCCAGGAGGCTTTGGACTACACTAAGTCCCACATCAAAAACACCCAATTCCTAACCCTGGGCATATTTGTGTGGCCTGGCCTTAAGCCCACATGTTGCGTTTTAAAGCCTTGAGACTTCAATCAAAGCATATCAAGTGGATAGTGGGCCCAGGTTGTCACAAAATAGTATCAGAGCTGAGGGCGGCTTTGTTTCTAGTGGGAGAGAGTGTGAGATCCTACCTGCCTAGGCTTACTTGCTTGTCTTGTTCGCTTGCTTGTCTCCCAAGGGGCTTTGGACTACACTAAGTCCCACATCGGAAACATCAACTCTTGCACTTGGGCATATATGAGCGGCCTAGCCTTAAACCCACATGACGTGTTTTAAAATCATGAGACTTCGATCAAAGCGGACAATATCAAGTAGATAATGGGCCCAAGTCGTCACAATGCATCAACGAGAGTAATATTCTACAACCAAGCTTGACAAATAAGATCTTGAGTATATTTGTGTTAATTATTAACAGGCCATCCGGAACTTTTGTGAGTTTGAGCCCAAAGAAATAAGTCAAAGAACCTAAATCCTTCATGTGAAAAGAGGCATGTAGGGATTGCTGCAGTTACACGATGGTTTCTAGATCTATTCTTGTAATGATAATGTCCTCCACGTAGGAAAGTAAAATAATGATGCCTTTGGAAGACCAACCAAGGAAGAGTGAGGGTTCATATTGGTTTTGTAAAAAGGAAGCAAAGAGAAGAGTCTTCCGAAAAATTTTAAATCATGCTCAGGGGGCGGGGGGTGGGGCGCGGGGGGTGTGGGCGCCTATTTCAATCTGTAAAGAAAGCGGCAAAGACAACAAACACTAGTAGTATAAGAAACAATGGGTCTTACCTCAAGTAGACCAATACACCCAAAATGCCTGGGCGTTAAAGGTGCAGCAAACTAACTACTTAACAGCCCCCTCGGGCGGGACACTGCCCGAACTTGAAGCACACGCCCGCCCAAGACGCAGCATAGGGCCTCTTTGCCTTGCACAAGTGCCCACACACAATACGCAGCATGTGGCCTTTTTTTTATTTATTTTTTTTGCCTTACAAAGATTCGAACCCAGGATGTGTTGGCTCTGATAAGCCCATACCAAGGCCCATAAGTCCATGTTAATATCCTAGAGGCAAATACACATAGACTTCTTTGAGATCCCCATGAAGGAAAGTATTCTTCACATCCATTTGGAATAGAGACCATGAGTGAGACGCACCAAGAGAGAATAATGGGAACAGTAGTCATCTTCACAACCCGAGTAAGGGTTTCACTATTCAATCTCGAATTCTTGTCTGTCACCAAAGCCACAGGATGATCTTTATAGCAACCCAACAGGGTTTGAGCTTGACTAAGTAGATCCATTTGCAACCAATTGGCTTGATATGAGGAGGATAGAGAATAATATCCCAAGTTTTATTCAGCTAAAGGAGCATCTAGTTCCTCTTGCATTGCCTGGCAATCTACATATATTCTAAAGTCTAACGAGAAACGCCTAGCAACAGTATACGCACTCCTATGGCCAGCAACTCTTTATCAAGGGTCGAGAAATAATAATTATCACTGCCATCCCAGAAAACTAAACAGTAATAACGGTGTATCTAGGCTGTAATATGACCACCAAGTCCCTAGAAAGGTTTCTGTAGAGTTCATAGTATGTAGTATGCAGACCACAATGCTTTGATGTTGCAAACAAATTGAAGAAAAACAGGTTAGTCAACCCTAACAGATCCTGCACTGTCCTGTCTAAACCTTGTGAAAATCTGAGATTGCAGTCCCTAAGCACCATGAAAAAGGATCCCTCTGAACCAAGCATTTTCACTGGATTTAGGAGATCCACGGTTCTAGATGGAAAAGATACTGTTCACAGGAATTTCAAGATTGCGTATTTCTTGACCACCATTATGCTAGAAAATAGTTAAAAAATAAAGGGACAACTGTGAATGAAGTATCCTTCCAAAATCTGATTAACCTTGACGACCATCAGAAGTACGGCCCACCAAATTTTTTGATAGCACACTGAGAAGGAAAAGAATAGTGTCTAGGTATCATGGTCTGAATCGTCCGATACCATGATAATATAAGCAAAAGAACTTGGATCAAGATCTCAGCGTGAAATCACATCAGAAGAGTGATTGTATTGTTTCTTCAAGGTACCAGAGATCTCATATAGAGGTGTTTAAAGACAGTTACAGGTATGTATATCAGAGTGATATCAATTCTTATCTCAAAAAATATAAATAAGTTACAGCAGTCATCATCCATGTCTACATAGTACAAGTTATACTAAGCCAGTCCTCGTGCATATCTTAATTTTAATTCTCCGAAGTAACTTCTCAGAATTTCTTTAAGAATCTCTGGCAAGTGAATAGTTGATCACGAATGCAATGGACAAATACATAAATGGACTGAGCAAACTGTGGGCTATTATTGATGTGGCGAGTATGTTCCGATGCCCTGACAATTACAAGCGTAGTTTTCCAATTTGCAGAAGGAAAGAGGAAAAAAAAAAGCATAGTTTTCGAACCCAGTGGGTCAACAAGGAACCTAACTGAGTCAGCTCGACCAGGTCACATACCCAGTGACTTGGGGGGTCATAAACTTGACTTGGACAAGTTTTACGTTCATGGTTGAACCTCCTGGTCAACTCAAAACTCGGCTTGACTCATCCTTGTCTGGACAAGTTCGCTAGGTCATCTTAATGAATCATCCTAAAATATTAAATAAAGAAAAAAGAAACACACACATAAAAACCATACATAACATAAGCCTTGCATAGGTAAAATCAATGTAAGCTAACTTATATTTAAATGAAGAGACTTGGCAGATAATGTCCCTTCACTTTCCATAACCAGAACCAACGCACCCACCACTAATAGGAGGATTTTGACGCCCTTATCACTGTGGCAAGGACTAGCAGACAGAACATAAGAACAACAATTCATATCAAATTTAGGTAGATTTTTACATAATCTTCTATATTTAAGTTATTCTAAATATTTATCTTTATACTAAGAATTTTTGAAAATTCATTTGCTACCCTGCCTGGTCAAATGGCTAAATTTTTTGGTTGAGTTGACATAGTAACTGCCTGAGTTTGGTTAGCCATTGGGTTTAAAACTATGTTTAAAGGATGCTAGTTTCTAATCAATAGCCATCACATAGACAGCTGAAAAGACCAATGATCAAGCAATAAAGCTCGGCGAACTTCGTGACAGCTTCAATCATAGTTTCAGTGTGAATTTGATCCATCCAAACCGGACAGATAAAAAATACTTGGATAAAGTTAGGTGCATGTACTCAACTGATCCCAAAAGGTTGAACCATACAACAAAGAAATCCCTCATACAAGTCAAAAAGTTTAATTTTCAACTGACGGCATGGTAGATTCCCCGGTTGTACATAATAATTTACTCCACATGTAGACATTGCCCATTCCAAGTGCAAGATCTTGCTTGGGGTTCAGTATTTGCCCCAACGATACTTCACAATCAATGGAAAGGCTCATGCAGAACCACGATGGGCATTATTCAGATTAACCAATATGGGCTCCACATCAATGACACTGCTAGATTCCCATTGTACTAAGACACATACGGCTTCTTCACATCTTTGACTCTGTTCCCCATACTAAGAAATGGGTTCGGGCACACCATGGAAAAGAAAGTCTGCAGGTCCAAAGAAAAGCAATCGGTCCACTTCTCCCATGGGAAATGATTTTCTGTGTACCAAGGAAAAATAATTGATTTGTATCCTCTTCCCTCGCTCAAAAGCACTGCACCAAACTACGGAAAAGCATATCCTTTCTGCAGAATCATCGTTACACAAAACTACCAATGATCTTTTGGAAATGGAATCACTATACTATACGTTGTGATGTGCTCTCCCAAGCCAGGACACTCATGCCCTTCATGAAGAAGTGCCCACTGGGGTCCCTTATAGGAGGAGGGCTGGGAGATGGAAAGAGCTATGCTTGGGTTGGTGTGCAAGCAAATTTAAGTTCCAATGGATCTAATATGTTCAAATATGGACCTTTGGATGTCAAATCCAACTGTTAGCACAACCCAAATGGGCGTCAAATTGGGACTAGAGGAATAAACACAGTAACTCAATGAACATTGTAACAAACACTAGTTGCGCAATCAATCTAATCCATATAAGAAATCAACAAAACAAGAAAATTCAAATCAATGGAATATACGTCTGAATGAGACTGATGAGTTCATCTTCTCCATAAGATCCCACTGCGAGCTTCGTCGTCACGCTTTGCAATAATCTCCCATGCGAATCATATTGCTGCCAATGAAACCCAAAACGCAAATTACAGCAAACTACAGATACCCTAACGTACAAAAATCAAATAGGAGCCAAGAGATTGTAACAGTTACAGTTAAGAGTCCGTTCCAAGTCCCCAAGTTCAGATGAATGAAGCGATGAAGAGCGTCTATGCCCACGGACTCTTCATCTCCTTTCTCATCTTCCTCTTCCCGTTCTGCAACGGGAGACGTAGCGGATTTCGGCAAGAGATGTCGGCGTGCCCGGTACGGAATTGGGGGTATCGGTTTGAAAGGAGGAAAATGGGATTTCGGAATTCGGTAGGCAGTTAAAGGTTTTGGAGCGGGAAGCAACCAAACAGGAGAAATGGAAGCCATGAAAGTAAAAGCAAGAGGGTCTGAAGAGGATAACAGAAAAACGCTGCTGCGTCTTATCCAAAAAGCCGTGGCGGGTTTGCAATTGCATGTTCTCGCGAACACCGGCAATGTAAAATGGGGTAAAGGGTTAAATCAAGCAAGGATAAAAGAAGGGGGGGCAAATTAAAAAATGATGGTTTTTTATTTTATTTTTGTCATTAACTGAAATGAGAATGCAGCTTTTTCTCTTTTTTCTTAAGAAGGTGGATTCTTGTCATGGGAATTTTACCAAAAACTTGTCATTAAACCTGTATCAGACGGATTTAACTACAAATAAACCAAAACACCCATTTTGGTGTTCGAACACTGATTTTTTATGCCTTTACCCCTCCCTGTTCGAACGACATCGTTTTTTCTCTATCACCCACCTTTTAATCCCTCATCTTCATATCTCATATAGAAGTTCATCTCCCGCGTTTTTCTCTCTTTCCCTCTCTACATGCCTTCTCCCCTCCCTCCTCTCTCCTGCCCTCTCCCTCTTTGTGTGCCTTCTCCCCTCCCTCCTCTCCGCTTTCCTCTCACTCGCTCTGCACGACAGGAGTTGAGTCTGCTCTCTCTTTGCCTCTTCCTCTCCGGCTTCACCCGATCAGTGAGTTCGGAACTATCATCTCACACCGGCAGCCAGCAATGCTCTCTCATCATGCAGTTGATAGAGAAAATCTTATATATGAAAGAGGGTTTCTCTGGCCAAGACAGGTGAAAACTTGCATAAACTATCCATTTTTTACTGTTGCAAGAGCATGGTGCCCTTGATTTCCTTTTGAAGTTTTGAGTTTAGATTGCCCAGCCCCCAATGCTTTGTAAGTTTGAAGTGGATTTCTAAAAAGGGATGTATGGCCATTTGAAATCCCATAACAGGAGCTTTTGGAATGCTTGGGTTCTCTATCTCATAGTTGTTCTTTACTATTTATTTCTTGTTTGATTTACTTATTTGGATATGGGCCTCAATTTCATCATCTTGACGGTTTTTGGTATGTATCAATTTTCCTATGTTCTGTTTCTTTAATACGATTGTACCCGGTTTGGAATACAGCCTTGCCTTTTTATGCAATAATAATTTCTTTCCTTAAGATTAGCTAAAATATGTGATAGCAATTTTGTTTTGTATTGTATTGCTGTTCATTATTTTGAAACTTATTGAGATATGGTTGACATTTGAAACCGATTTATATACTTGTTTTCTTTTTTATTATGCTCTTTTTTGGAATGATGTTATATATGAAAATGAGTATTTATGATTTAAGGAAACTAAGATAGATGCGTATAGTATGTATTTTTTTGTTAGTTAAAATGATAATGAATTCTTACAATCTCGATGATATAGAGTGATCTATTCACTACTTACCCAACATAGGCAGCAATGACCATAAGAAATCGCATGCATTCAAATGGGTTATGGATTTCGTCCTTGTGGTTTAATATATAATCTCTCGTTTATAAGGTTAAGAAAGCTTTAGATATTCGAAAAAAACCCAATACTTGGAGATTTGTATATCCTTTACCTTTGTAGAGGAATACTTCGAAGATGTAGATTTTTTCCTTCAATGAATGACAAGGGGAACAAAACTGACGGTGTTATGGATCGATCTCCCAGTAATTGAGCTTTATATATTTGATAGCTGAATCAATGGTATTTAAGCCCCCCATCCAAAAAAAAAAAAAAAAACATTTTGTATCCCTTATTGCTTATCCAGCTTTTTCCTTTTGCCCACCTTGTTTTTCATCGTTATCAAGGCCTTTTTTTTTCCCTCAAAGTAAGTAATCACTTTGGTTATGTACAAGTAATCTCGATCGTCATTTACACAGAATGTAGCAATTCCTTTCCTAGTATATTATTATGTGTAGAACAACAAAGAAATTGAACTACTCATGCTTCCATCTTATCTTGGAGTTTGGTCAGCGAATTACTAATGGCCTTTTTGCCTAGATGATAATACGAGGCTCCAATACTTTGGACTAACATACAGGTTATAGAAAGATGTTAAGAGCGCAGGATCAAACGTAATTTATAACATACTTATAAATAATGGTAATGATTCTGTTGTCATATAAATGATGTTGAAATTAAAATCTAGGCGAAGTCTGTAAGTATTTCTCATTGTTTATGCATGTCATTATACAGTCATTATCGTTTTGTTATATGATGCAAAAAAATTGGATGAGAACCTATAAATTACTGAAACGATATCGTTATCAGAAAATTCTCAATAATCTAAATCAAGTGAAATCATGAGTCATTCTCATCATTTATGCATCTCAATATAAAGTCAGCACTATTTTGTTGTTGGATACCAAATTTGGACGAAGAAAATAAAAACTATGGTAGCGATTTCTTTATCAAAGAAAATTTTCATTTTTCTCAATAATCGAAATTGAGTAAAATCGTGAGTCCTTCTCATTGCTTATGCATCTCAGTATGAAGTCCCCACTATTCTGTTGTTGGACACAAATGTTAGATGAAAAACAAAAATATTATGTCAACGATATCGTTACGCTGAAAACAATTTTCCTTTTTCTCATATTGTTTTATGCATCTCAATATAAATTCCCTATCATTCTGATTTTGGACACCTATCGCGACCCCGGACCGGGTCGGTGGGCCTAATCCGGGATCGGGATTAAGAATAATAATGAAAATGTGAATGACATGTGACAGTCTATACTTTGAATTAATTTAACCAAAACATATACGAGTCCATAAAAGGATGCCACTCGTACACGCGATTTCCCACAGGTGTCCGCAGTGAGGATATCATAACAACATGAATATTTCTTTTAAGTGCGGAAACGTGTAGCAAATCTAATTCATACATTCATGTCCAAGATAATATGATAGACCACATATTTATAACCAGTATCAAAATGAGCAATGATCAATAGCTATTCCCCAAAAGTAAGTTAAAGTTTACATCAAGATCATTTAATTACATTTTCCAAAAATAGAGGTCAACAAAGGCCAATATAAACAAAAGTATCAGTTCCCAAAAGAAAGGTTAAATATAAACCCAAAATGTTACGCAACTCGGGCACCCGAATGTCTAAACGACATCATCGGCATGCCACTCTACTAGAAGTTGCGGTTCTCCAACCGCCTCCTCAAGCTCCTCCTCGGGGAAACCGACAACGGGACCTAAGTACCAAACAATGGGTCAAACACAACGATTTGGCAGGTGGGTGAAAATATATAGCAATAATAGAAATTTACCTTAGAAAACATTTAAACCTGTTAAAATAATAAATTTTATAAAACAAAAGAATCATTTATTCAAAACATAAATGCAATCTAAAACAAGTACGGTATCCAAGGAAATCGGGAAACAAACAAGGTGGCAACCACAAGAAGCTAAGTCCTTTATCATCGAAGTGACATCAGCATATCGGGATGTTGACTTTAGTCACCAAAGTGAGGAGATGCAACATAAGTAACATATACATTTACATAATAATACGGAACATGACCACGGTAGCGAACCGGGCATCGGGAACTACAGTAGCAATTTGCGGCATTGGGACAAGACCACGGTAATAACCGGGTAGCGGGATACAAACTACAGCTGGCGGGACTGGAGGGGGATCTCCAAGTCAGTGGATCAAACCGGCAAGGTAATCCAAGCTTAGTGGTGCCAACTCATAGGTCAAATGACATAAAATAAGGCATGTACAAAACTCATACGATGCACTTATATAAACGGGCAGGACGGGGTGCTCGAAAGCACAAATATCATTTCAAATGAGAAGTGCATGTCGGGACTAGCAAAATGCTACAATTCCAAATTTAGTATTTTCAGGAATGATAAATCATAAATCATGAATTTCGGACAAGTATCGGGATTCGAAATTTGATCAAGGTGAATAAGGGTCCCGTATGTCAATTTCAATATAAATTGGTACCCCTTGAGTTTGGAGACATTCCGAGCTCTTTATACACCTGAGGGATTTTCAAAACTTCAAATGAAAGCTTGTAATTTGGTTTCTCTTTTCAAATGGGTTCAAACAATGCTCATAAGTCTTCCCATCACAATAGGGTTTCCAACAAACCTCTCTCAATCATCTAAACATTTCATTTATGCTCCTTGTTGACACCAAAAATATCACTATGTCCCTTCAACACCAAAAGCTACATGGAGCCACATCCTGCCATAAATAGGAAGGCGCCACTTCAAGCATCAGATCTTGTCAGAGTCAAACAAAAACTGCAAGGTCTTTCAAAGCAGCCAAAAGAGGGGTACACATGAAGTTTTGGGCCGTTTCAACATCATTTGGCCTAACTTCACTCCTCCGATAGCCAGACAGGAGCTCCCGGCAACGACAGTGTTGAAGACTTCAAAACTTCGATTAGAGTCTACGGATGGTCTCAAAATACCTCCAAAAGGCTCCATGCCAAATTTCAGGTCATTCTGACAACGTTTGACCCGACCTCGACGCTCCGAAGCAAAATCAGGCCTGCCGGCGGCGGAGCACCCCGGAATCATGGCATCCAAATTGGAGCTAATGGATCATCTCAAAATGACTCCAATAGGTCCCCCGTCAAGTTTTATGTCAAACGGACATCGTTTGGCCTAGTTTCAAAGCTCGGCATTTTCCTCATGGCGAAATCAAGGCGAGCATTTGCGGGACCCCAAACGGCTTCAAAACTCAAACCAAAGCCTATGGTTGGTCCTATCTACTGCTAAAAAGACTCCCCGTCAAATTTTAGGTCAATCGGACATCGTTTGGCCTAGTTTCAAAGCTCGGCATTTTCCTCGAGGCGAAATCAAGGCGAGCATTTGTGGGACCCAAAAAGGCTTCAAAACTCAAACCAAAGCCCATGGTTAGTCTTATTTACTACTCAAGAAGCTCCACGTCGAATTTCAAGTCATTCCGACATCGTTTGGCCTAGTTTCAATGCTTGACAAAAATCGACAAATACCGCACAACAAAGTCTTCGGCTTTCCAGAAAAATAGGAAACTTTGTGCTCTGATTTGCGTGGCTTCTCATCGGGTTTTCTTCAAGAGAATCAAGCCAATAAATGAGGGGAAATGTCAGGAAAAATACAGAAGAAAAAAAAGAAGCAAAAAAGGTCGAAAAACGGCGGAGAAAAGGCGACCGGACGACGACCAACAAATGGGCCCAAGGCCCATGGTCGCCGGCGACCATGGAGTTCCGGCGACCCAAAAGTCGTCGGAAGACCCCTTTTTCAGGTCCTTTTCGCGTTTCGAGTTGATTGGCCCCTGTGATTTTTTCAAAATCTAATTTTTCGTGCATGAAATCCGTCGATCTTCGTCAACATCACGGATTCGCCGCCGCAATCATTGGATGATCATTAGATGCCTCGAAATCGCCAACCGGCCGACAAAGAAAGCACACTTTCTGCCTGCCCGATCGTGAAATCAACAGGACAGATGTTGCCGGCACGTTGACATTAATCAATGTCTGAAATTGCATCGCCATCCGACATCAAACAACATGTGGATCCGCCGGCGATCATCGCAAGAAGAATTCCAAAAGACGCGGCGCGGCCCGTGACTCTTCAAGCGACTTGGCGACCAATTAATGAGGTTAAATGACCCATTTTATGACAAGTTAATGCGGTCATTAACTCATTATTTTGGACGGCCCAATCAAAAGCAAGCAAATGAGAGTTACAAGTCAAATGATTTATGGCATTAAAGCCATGAAACTCCTCCCCTGATGGAGATTAAAGGCAATTAAAAGCTCATTATTCTCCATCAGCCAATCAGATTCAAGGAAAAAGGAGTTACAAAACAAATAATTTAAAACTTGTAACTCCTCCCATTATGAGCATTAATGCATTCAATGCTTATAAACCCTCCTAAATGGCTACCAAAGGCCTATAAATAGGAGGGCATTCCGAAGGGAAAAACCCGGGGGGGAAAAAATCCAGAGAAATCGCCAGAGAAATTCACTCGAAGTCCAGAGAATTGCCCGGAAAATCCAGAACTCCTGCAACTCTGCTGCAAGACCACCAAAAGGTGATTGAAGCACCCTTGGGGGGCCACCCCCCAAGGACCTCCCTTCTTCTACCAACATGGCTAAAACGTGGCTTTTCAGCCCGTTTACTTAGCTTTTTATCAGATATAAGACCTTCTCTTGGTCTTTATCCTTTAAAAATCTGAAGTTAAAAAGCGAAGCCAAGAATCCAAGAATCATGTTCTCATCTGCATGGACGACGGCGGAGCCCATACATGGCTCGCGACCGTCGATCTGAACGTGTCCCCACAATCGAATGAGAAGTTAGATCCCTTTTCTTGCTTTTCCTTTTGTACTTTGTATTTTTTTTAAGAGACAAAAAAAATCACAATTCTTGTCTTTCATAATGGATAAGATTTGTAAATCGCCTTTTACGGCAAAATCGCCTTTTACGGCAAACAAATGAAATCGCCTTTCACGGCATATAAAAAAAAAACCCTTTGTCTCTTTTCTTAAAATATGTGTGCAATGGGAAACTAGAAAAAGTTTTATTTCCCCTTTCTACTTGTGAAGGTGGATCTTCGGATCACCATTCCAAGATTCCAAGTAGAAAAGTGAAATTGGCATACCCGTTGAAAATGTTGATACCCTTTACTTTTTTTCTCCTCCCCTCCGCCGTACCCCGAAAGACCCGGGGCGGAGGCAGCGGGAGAGAGGGAAGAATCGGGTCCATCAAGCTGGCATACTCGGTGGGACCCGTTCATTTGAGAACATGAACTTAGATTCTTTGGCACCTTTCTAGTTGGTGGCCAATGTTGAATCTTGCAAAAAAAAATTTCGTCGATTTTTGGTTCAAATTTGAGAAATCTTGATCTCTTCCTTTTCAGACTCTGTGCTCGCAGAAATGTTGAGCACGTGTTTGGATTGGAACATCATTTGCTCTCTTTGATGAATCCGATACTGACTTTCAAAAAAAAATCTTCAAAAAAAAAAAACTTCTGTCATGTCTGGGTTCAAAGTCGAGAAATCTTGACCTCTTCCTCCTTGGATTACTGTGCTCGCAGAAATGTTGAGCACGTGTTTGGGTTGGAACGTCATTTGCTCTCTTTGATGAATCTGATCCTGACTTTTCTAAAAAAAAAAAACTTCCGTCATTGTTGGGTCCAGATTCGAGAAATTCTGGTTATTTCCCTTTCGGACTCTGTGCTCGCAGAAATGTTTGAACACGTGTTCGGATCGGAGTGCCATTTGCTCTCTTTTATGAACCCAACCTTGACCTTTCAAAAAATCCCATCTCGTGTCCATTTCAAGGATGCGATTTACAACATCTGTGCCTAGCAGTGCTAGTACGCCCTCTTGGGTCTACTGTATTCACGACCGACACATTTGTACTCCCAACCTTATATCATTTTACCTCGAGTGAGCCTCGCTCCTCGGTAATCTGAATTAAGGTTCACAATTGCTTCTAGAAGTCACTGGAACGCTTACTCTGAGCCTTTCATACTTGCGTTTAGAACAATTGTATACTCTATGGCTTTTTGCCTTCTTCATCTTGCTTGGGCCGGGCCTTGTCCCCTCGAGCAAATTGAAAAGACAAAATCATAGTTTATTTCCATTTATGATCACCACATTCTTGTGATTACTAATGGATCTGGTCTTGTTTCAGAAAGGTTTTCAAAAACTAACATGGCAGCTTCGTTGACGATCACCTTCGACGAGAACAAGTACCAGCTAATGCTTCAAGAGAAGCAAAACAAACGCGCTCATAAGCGCCTCGCCAGCGGCCGAAGTGTCACTTCCTTCGGTAACGCACAAGACACCGGGTCGACCTCCGCTCCCCGGTCCATCGTCTTCGGGTCGCTGGGACCTTTCCCACTTCCCGCAGAAGAAACAACTACTGCCAAGAAGCAGAGAACTGCCCCTGGGCGCGTCACTACCGTGACACCAAGGGCAACCACCAAGAAGACTGAAGCCCGCGACAACCCCGCGAAACCTCAGCCTGCAAGAAACCAGGTCTACCTCAAGACTTGGTCTCCAAAACCTTCTCCAAAACAAAGAAGGTCCCAAAGATCTGCAAGGCCAGCATACCTGGCCCCGCTCAAGGAGAACCGGTTCTACCCTCTCTCGTACACGAAAGAGGAGAAACCGGCCCTCCACCAAACAAAATCCACCCAGCACGAGCCGGCTTGTTCCTATAAGCTCAGGATCAAGTCGTGCATCATCAAGCCTCAGCGAGAACCTGTCAAGGACTGTATTCCTGCAACTCGGCCCTTCATCTCAACAGGGGCCGAGCTCGCCAAATTTAAAGCTTCGCTGCGACAGGCTAAGGACCGCGTCCGGATACTGTCCTTGCCAAATTACAAAGAAGACAAGCTCGGCTGCTGCACGCGAGGGACCACCTCCTTCGTGGCTAGAGCACAGCCCGAGCTAACTGAAGCTCAAATCGCTCGTCGTATGCGTCGCCGCGCGGCGTATCGGCAAAAGAGACTAGAGAAGCAAAGAGCCCAGCACTCCACGCTCCAGGTCTCTCAAAAATGGGTCGAAAAAGAAGCACCCAACTAAGTTGCTACTGTCCATATGGTTGGCAAAACCAGAAGGCGCCAGAAGTCAGCAACAAAAATCCATGTCAAGCGACCAGTGACTCGCAGCGTCTCCCGGGCGCGAAGACATAGAGAAGATTCTCCCACTCCTTCAAGTCAAGGACACCGGAGCAATCACTCTTCGAGCTCTTCATCCAAAAGAATGAGCTCCAGCTCAGTCACCAAGACGGTATCCTCATTCGACTCTCGAAGGATGAACGTCTTAGTCACAAATGCTGAGCAGCCTTCGCCGCAAGATGACGTAGCCACACGCATCCAGCAGCTGGAGTAGGGACAGCAGTGGATAGAAGCTCTCATGGAGAACTTACTTCTTACCCTCCAACGTCCACCAAATAATGAAGTTCCTCCAAGTCACCACGAGGAGGAGGTAAATGAGTCACGCGCCCTTACCAAAAGGGACGTTGACGATATCCTCGCCAAAGCAAAGGAAGAGGATTCATTAAAGGAACACGGAATCAAGCCGCCATATCCCTTATGGATGGACTCGGTACCGTTTCCTACCAAATTCAAACAGCCCACTCTCCAAACATATACGGGGAAGGGCTCGGCCAGACAACATGTCATCCATTTCAAGATCTTGACGGGAGCCATCGCGGATCAAGACACCCTCAAGATCCGTCTTTTCGCAAGTACCCTAAAAGGTACGGCCTTTGATTGGTACTCCACTCTTCAGGAGGACTCTATCCAAAACTGGGCCATGATGGAGACACGCTTCCTAACTCACTTTAAAGGTGAGGATCATCCTGTGACTATGGCTCAACTCTGCAGCCTAAAACAGGGAGAGAATGAGTCGACATACGACTACATTCACAAGTGGAAGGCAATGGCGTACAAATGTTCAGACGTACTGCCACAAGCGTCGCTGGTCGACATCTGCCGTAACAACATGAGAGCAAAGATACGCTCCATGATTATCGGCAACAAATCAAAGAATCTGGGAGAACTCCTAGAAGCATCTATGGAGGCTAAGACGGTGATCAAAGACCTCAGCAGTCAGAAATTATCAAAGAAGGAGCCGACCGCCATTGCAACCTCGAAGCAAAAGAAAAAGGAGGTTCTCAATGTGCAAACCAAGTCAGCTCCGCAGCCACCAAAGAAAGCTGAAAACAAAGGTGAAGGTAAGAGACCTGAACTCTCTGATGCCTTCAAAGAACGAGTAGAAAAGAAATACCCGTTCGATGAAGATGTCGAAGAAATCTTCGAGGCTCTCTTGGCAAACGGGAAGCTCACCCTGCCTGAACCCAAAAGACCAGGAGATGTTGGCAAACCAACGATCCCCGGTACTGTCCATACCACCAGATGATCTCGCATCCTCTCAACCAATGCTTCGTTGTGAGAGAAAAGATCAACGACATGGGGGAAAAACGGAGTCATCACCTTTGACAAAAACTATGGGTCTGCCTCCGTCAACATGGTGTCGTATGGACAAACACAAAAGTCACCAAAGAAGAAGGTCACTACTTCCGTCAAGGTGATAAAAATGGCTCAAACATCCCAAGAGCTAGTCCCGTGCCCAACACCAGATGGACAGCCCATATGGGTACATCCCGATCTCCTAGAAGATGAAAACTGGGAGATCGTCAAAACAAAGCCAACCGCTCGACAGCGAAGGCAAGCCAGGAGACAACTCCGCAAGCTTAAACAGTAGGAGAAAGCTCAACCAAAACAAGAAGTTCCTGAAAAGACAGAAACTTCCCCTACGCCTTCACTGGGGGCAGAGAAAGTTCCTTCCGAGACTTCGAGAGCCGGCAAGGAAATTCACCCTTCGTGATTTCTGCCATTACTACTAAAGACTGAAGACATGCAAGGGGGCATTAATACTCTTGCAATTCAGTATTGGATTCCCCATGGATGGGTACAAGTTCCAGTACACCCGCAGTGACACCGATGAATGGGAGGAATCCCTCAGCAACAGGAAAGAATACCTCTCCGACGAGGAATGGATACCCGAATCCCACTCATGCGGGATCTGGTATAACCCTTTACAAACCACAGGGATCTTTGGTCTGATAATGAATGGAGACCAAGAGGTTGTTCAAGGAAAATGTTGTTGACACAGCACCTTTGCCCATGCCCGGTAGAACCCGATCAGGAGGAACCACAAGGAGTAGATAGAAGAAATCTGGCTCCTATGCACTGATCTCGAAGAAATATGCAAGGATCCTTGCAGCGTCTTGCCATAGAGCAAGGACAAGATCACATCAATCAGCTTCATCGCAATCCAGAACCGGTGGTCCCGGAAAATCTACAGGAGTCCCCTCCAGTAACTCCTGAAAATGAAGAAAACTGCTGGGTGGATGATCCCCTTACATCAGAGGATGAATCTGACTCCCAACAATCCGTTCCGGAGACGTTTCCTATTGCTTGCAATGCGATAGTTCGAGACGACAGCGCCTCTGGAGCTTCATCTGCCGAGGCCACAAACTCCCATACTACATCAGGTAGTATATCCTCTGATATTACTACCTCGGAGATGGCATCTTCTCAACCTTCGTCTTCTGAGACTGTCACATCAGAGTACAGACCTCTTCTGGCTGACTACCTTGAAGACGTCTCTACCGATGAAGTCTACCCAGTCAACTGGTCCCAGATGCCCAACCTCATGGGTGATGTCTGGACCGATGAAATTGTAAACAAAGAAGACAAATTGCTGGACGCTGTTCAGGACTTGTTCCCGGAAAATGCTCCATGCAATGCAATCACTGAGGATGGTAAGGTTGACACGGAAGCATCTTCAGCAAATGAAAAGGATCAGCCCCTCAATCCCGAGGGTGGACTTCCGAATGAAGAACCGTCTCCAGAAGCTCTCGAAGTTGGTAAAGGTACCCGCTCTGGCCGGGATTACCACAAAAACTACAATCTAACTTCTTCTTCTTATGTAAATCCTTCGGGACAGAATGTAAGCGCCCCAAGTGGCAACAATAATGAGAATGCAGGCCCTAAGGAGGCTTTCAAGTATGACTTGATTGAGCACTTTAGACACATACCTGCACGTCTGCACATCCTAGACTTATTACGAATGTCTCCCCAAACTCGTGATAGTCTCATTTCAGAACTGCAAAGACTGAATGTGGATGTCGACAAGCATGCCCCACAAGTCCTACAAATTGAAATGGACTATAGGGTTAAAAAATCAAATACCTCCTCAAAAGGAGAAAAGAAGAAGACTGAGGGATCTTGCAATGATTGCCTCTCAGTTCAAAAAGCAGCAAGTGCAACTATCGCCTTCACTAAGGAAGACCTCCTACTAGGCGAAACAAAGCACAACCGGCCCTTATACTTTACAGGGTACATCAAAGAGATGCCGATACACAGAGTACAGATCGATCCGGGTTCTGCCCTCAACCTCATCTCTACTTCGGCACTCGAAGAGCTGGGCATCCCGCCTAGCAAGCTGAGTCACACATCCGTGTCTATCTTTGGATACGATGGAAGCGCTCAGAGGCCTATCGGCAAGATTAGGTTCAAGTTGCAAATCGGTGATCTTATCTCTGAAGTCACTGTATATGCAATAAAGACCCCCTCATGCTACAACATCCTTCTCGGACGCCCCTGGATACACGAGAGTGGTGTTGTTCCTTCAACTCTTCATCAGTGCATCAAGTTTGTTGGCGACGACGGCTTGGTACATCGGGTATTTGCGGACAAAAAGCCTTTCAAAGGCAAAGAAGTCCATTTTGCAGACTCGCAGATGTACAAAGATGAAAACGAAGAAAAGGAGAAAGAAATAGCATCCTTTGCCGAAAGTCTCCAGAAAGATAAAGGCAAGGCTCCTCAGCAATCACCGGAAGAAAATCAACCATCCGGCAAAACCAAGGAGATCAACCAATCTCCTTTTGTTGTCTCCCTCAAGTCTTCAAAGCCGCTGGTGATCACTACCAAGGCAAAGAAGACCAAACAAAAGCCTGGGGGCAAGTTTGTCATCTCCTTTGTGTCTATTATGCAAGACACAGATTCGGAGAGACAGAAGACGACACGTCGTCAAGCCAAGCTGATACTCAGCAAGCTCAACCTGCTCTCACTCCATTGGGGCACCTGCTGGCATAGACGATCCAGCATCAGCTTCCTTCGTTGTTCCGACAACCTCACCAAAGAAAAGCCGATCTTTTTCCACAGGTCGGCGGCTTCTTCATCAAACTCTTCGCTTGAGCCTTTCCAAAACGAAGGTATGCCACAACTATCCTTGTATAGTCCAATGGCGCAAGCTATCATGAAGAAAATGGGCTATGACGCTCGAAATCCAATCGGCTTGGGAGGTGGCCGCGTATTCTCGTACCATTGGAGCCCACCCTGACAAAAGGCCAGCAGGAGGATTGGAAACTCTATCGTCATATAGAAAAGTCTTCATACGGACTGGGCTACGACCCTGATGCTCCCATGAGACAGTTGACCCAAAGGCTACAAAGTCGTCTGGCCGACGAAGCCTCAACATCTCGTGTCTGTGAAGATATTGATCTCCCTGGATATCTCTTTGAAGAGTTACCCGTCAAGGATCCAGGAAGCTCCTCCAATTGGTACGATTTCTCTGATGATGAAGAGGAATTGTCCGATGATACAGATGCACAGTCTTCTGGTCCAGAAGAACCATCATCTCCAAAAGAAGTGCCATACTTCGATCCAGTTTCAACAGGTGATTGGGACCATCTCATAGCAAGTCTTGAGAAGAGTGCCGATCAAGAAGACCCATGGTCAGAAGCACAGCCTTGGTCTGAGAATACCTTTGAAACTCCGGAAGGTCTTGTTGAGTTGGAAGCCTCCGAAAATATTATGGAGGAACCACCTTCAAGTCTTCCAACAGAAGATTCTGTTCAAAAGATAGACTTGGGAACGCCAGATAGCCCACGTCCTGTATTCATAAGCAAGAATATAAAGGATGATGAGTTACCCGAGTATATCGCTTTTCTTCGTGAGTTTGTTGATTGTTTTGCATGGTCTTACGCTGAAATGCCTGGTTTAGACCCCAAAATAGCAGTTCACAAACTCAATCTACAAAAAGATATCAAGCCTGTCAAACAAGGCCAAAGAAGATTTCGTCCTGACATAATGGACAAAATTGAACAAGAAGTTCAGAAACTCAAAAACGTTGGCTTCATCCGCGAGGAACAGCATCCTGAATGGTTGGCCAACATCGTCCCAGTGACAAAGAAAAATGGGCAGATTAGGGTCTGTATTGATTATAGAGACCTGAACAATGCATGTCCTAAAGATGAATTTCCGCTCCCCATACCGGAGGTGATGATCGACAACACCTGTGGATTCGAGCGGAATGGATGGTTTCTCTAGGTACAATCAGATAAAAATGCATCCTGAAGATGAAAGACACACATCATTTCGGACCCCATTTGGCGTGTATTGTTACACTGTAATGCCATTTGGTCTGAAAAATGCTGGTGCGACATATCAGAGGGCTATGATGAAGATATTCCAAGATATGCAGCATAAGACGGTCGAATGCTACGTTGATGACCTCGCCGTCAAAAGCAAAAAGAAAGAAGACCATCTCAAAGATCTTCGAGAAGTCTTCCTCCGACTACGCAGGCACACAAACTGCGAATGAATCCCCTAAAATGCTTCTTCGGTGTATCATCGGGTAAGTTCCTCGGATTCGTAGTTCGGAAAGCGGGAATAGAGCTTGACCCTATCAAAGTCAAGGCTATCCTAGAAATGCCATCCCCAAAAACCCTGAGACAGTTAAAAGGGCTTCAAGGAAGATTGGCATACATTCGACGGTTCATCTCCAACCTGTCAGGGAAATGCCGTCCATTCTCCCGCCTAATGAAAAAGGGCGTGGACTTTGTCTGGGATGCTGAATGCGAAACTGCGTTCCAAGACATCAAGTCATACCTGACCAAACCTCCAGTACTGGCTGCCCCCACAACTGGAAAACCATTTATCTTGTACACAAGAGCCCTCGACCACTCTTTGGGAGCTCTACTTGCACAAGGAAATCATGAGGGAAAAGAAGCTGCTCTATACTATCTCAGCCGCATGCTGGTAGGTGCAGAGCATCGCTACTCTCCAGTCGAAAAAGAATGTCTTGCAGTGATGTTTGCTGTACAAAAGCTACGTCACTATCTGCTGTCCAACACAGTATACCTGATCTCGAGGATCAATCTCCTGAAGGTCCTTGTCACAAAAGCAGGTTCCCTCAATGCCCGACTGGCAAAATGGTCTATCCTCCTGTCACAATTTGATATTAGGTATGTACCACAAAAGCAATCAAAGGTCAAGCTCTGGCAGACTTTCTTGCAGAGCATCCGTTGCCTGAAGATTCTCCACTCAGGGATGATCTCCCAGACGAGTCAGTCTACAACGTGGAGGCTTCCTTATCAAATGCTTCCTGGGATATGTACTTTGACGACGGTGCAACCAGGACAAGTGAAAAAGGAAATCAAATATCAGGGATTGGCATCCTCTTTGTTAGTCCCGACAAATACATGATTCCACACGCCTTCTCGCTACTGGAACCATGTTCAAACAATGCAGCTGAGTACCAAGCCCTGATTGTAGGATTGGAACTCGCCCTCGAATCCGGCATCACAGTGCTAGAAGCCTTCGGGGATTCTCAACTGATCGTCAACCAGATGAATCAGAAATTTGAAATCAGGAAGCCTGATCTGTTGCCTTACTACAACAAGGCGCAATCACTTCGGCAAAAATTTGACATCTGTCATATCACCCACATTCGTAGAGGCGAAAACATCCGTGCAGATGCCCTGGCTGGACTCGCCGCCTCTATGGCGGTCCAAGAAGGAGAACACATGCAAGTTACAGTGTGTGAGAGAAGGATTCTCCCTCCCCTCAATACACACCAAGCAGTTGCTGAGTGCCACCAACTGGTTGGAAGTCGGATCTCCATCCTCAGACCTCCGATCGGCGACTGGAGGGATCCGTTCATTGATTATATTATGTTCGGAATCCTGCCTGAAGATCCAAAAGAACGGGTAAGTGTTCAAAGACGAACCCCAAACTTTCATCTGGACATTCCTTCAAAGATGCTCTACAGAAAATCCTACAATGGAGTACTTCTACGCTGCTTATCACAACAAGAAGCTGAAGAAACTCTCAAAGAGGTGCATGCTGGTCTTTGTGGAGCTCATCAGGCTGGTCCAAAGCTCTACGATCAGATAAAAAGGTTAGGTTATTATTGGCCTACCATGGTAGCTGACGCAATGCAATTTGCTAAACGCTGCCAACAATGCCAAGTTCATGGAGACTATGTCCACATGCCTCCAGAATGGCTACATCCTACAGCAATTTCATGGCCTTTCGAAGCCTGGGGTATGGACATCGTAGGTCCTGTCTCCCCTCCGTCAAGCAAAGGTCATCGCTTCATCTTCGCCGCTACGGATTATTTCTCCAAGTGGTCAGAAGCTTTTGCGCTCAATGAAATGAAGACCTCATCAGTCCTTCAGTTCTTGCGCACCAACATCATTTGTCGCTTCGGCATACCTAAAAGATTCGTCCATGATAACGGACCACAATTCCGTGATCACAGATTCTACAGGTTCTGCGACAAATACAAAATCCAAAGTTGTCCTTCAACTCCGTACAATCCGGCGGCGAATGGACTGGCAGAGGCCTTCAACAAGACACTCTGCAAAATTCTCAAGAAAATGGTCTCTAGCCACAAAAGGGACTGGGGCGACAAACTATCCGAAGCTTTGTGGGCCTACCGAACCACCGTTCGAGGACCGACCCATAGCACGCCATTCTCCTTGGTCTATGGATGCGAAGCTGTTGTCCCTTTAGAGGTACAAATTCCTTCCTTAAGGGTATCTCTACAAAATGACATGACGCAAGAAAGCAATGTCAAATTAAGACTCCAAGAGCTGGACAATCTCGATGAGAGACGGCTCGAGGCACTCCAAAAGCATTGAGCTCTACCAAGCACGCATGGCTGGATCTTTCGACAAAAAGGTCAGGCAACGCGCCCACAAAAAGGGTGACTTGGTTCTTGCGGTGAAAAGGCCGATGGTTTTCGCTCACAAATCCAAAGGCAAATTTGAACCAAAATGGGAGGGACCCTTCGTCATCGACCAAGTCTTCTCCAATGGCGCATACGCACTTCTAAACATGGAAGGTGATAGATGTATGCTGCCCATCAACGGCAAGTTCTTGAAGCGGTACTACCCTTGAAGACTTCCTCCACTGGGTCAGAGCAACGCCTCAAGGCCAAAGCCTATTTCTAGGTACTTGCTCGTCAAACCCACTCCTTTTGGAATTTTCATCTTTATGTTGAACTTTCAAAACAATGTTTACTTTCATCGTTTCATTGTTCAAAAGAAAATCAAAATCCAAAAATCTAAGTTTAGGAGCCTCTTCCCAAACTTAACCAAAATTTTCGATCCTTGAACCCAAAATTCTTGGTTTGAAACAAAAATCAGGACTTAGGAATTTCCACCCTAGTCCGCCTTGCCTTTTACCGCCAAAAATGGTTTTAGGTCAAAATTTACGACCCTCGTGTCTAAAAACAAAAATCGGGAAAGCGATGTCAAGTCGATACTCGCAAAAACCCATTGGAAGGATGCGAACCCCATTCGATACTTCCAAAACCTCAAAATCGCAAGGAAGCAACACCTCGTTGATACTTGCAAAATTTCAAAAATCGTGGAGACGCAACATTCCAGTTGATATCCACAACCCAAATTTCAAAAGAAAAACAAAGGTTCGAAAAAACCTCAAATTTCAAAAATCGTGGGGAGGCGACATTCCATCGATACCCGCAAAACAAAATTTTTGAAGAAAAAGCAGGGAAGCGACGCTTAGTCGATACTTGCACCCAACTTCGCGAGGAAGCGACATTCCATCGATACTCGCAACCGAATGAGCAAGGAGGCGACATTCCATCGATACTTGCAATACCATTCAGCAGGGAGGCGACTCTTAGTCGATACTTGCATTTTTGAAAACCAAAAACCTGGCTTTTACGCCAAAAACTCGGCTTTTACGCCAAAAAACTCGGCTTCCACGCCAAAAATCGGCTTTCACGCCAAAAATCAAAACAAAATCTGGCTCTCATGCCAACAAAACAAAACTTGGTTTTCAAAAAATCCGGCTTTTACGCCAAAAAATCGGCTCTCATGCCAAAAATCCGGCTTTTACGCCAAAAACAAAAATCGGCTCTCATGCCAAAATCCGGCTTTTACGCCAAAAACAAAAAATCGGCTCTCATGCCAAAAATCGGCTTCCATGCCACATCGGCTTTCACGCCACCAAAATTTGGCTTTCACGCCACCAAAATCGGCTTTCATGCCACCTCAAAATTTTCGGCTTTCAAGCCATCAAAAACCAGGCTTTGTGCCACAAAATCTGGCTTTCATGCCAAAACAACACTTTTGACAAAAGATTTTCACAAAATGATAACCTTTTGATCAAGATTTTCAAACAAACATTCCCATTCAACTTTTGCTTATTTTCAACAAAAAGAATTTAAGTAGAACAAGGGGATACAAAAAATAGAGTGCCAAAATTTATACATGGAGGTACCAAAAAAAAAATGAAAGAAGAAAGTTTGTCAAAGAAATTCAAAAGCTCAGTCCATCATAGTCTTCAACCAAAGACTAGGTCCTCGAGCAGACTCTTGGCCTCAGCCTCCAAAGCTTCCAGGCCACGCTTCT